>JAAALK010000283.1:5706750-5893956 GCA_019279435.1 Zizania palustris | reverse complement strand
TGCCGAAGTAGTTTGAAGCGGGGTCATCTTCGGGGGTTGATGTCGAGGGTAGTAGGGGATCATCCTCGAATTCTCCGGGATCTTCGTCTTCGAATAAAGTCTGTTCCATGTCGTGTTCATTTGCCTGTTCAAAAGCAGAACTAACAGAGGGGGTTGATTCATCAAAAGTCACATCACATGACTCGATGACAGTGTTAGTTTCCAAGTTATAAACACGATAGGAATGACCATGAGTAGTATAGCCCAAAAAGATCCCGTCAGAAGATGCGACTCAAATTTATCCAAGTTACCACGTTTTAGGATAAAGCAGCGACAGCCAAAACTCGAAGATGAGTAACCTTGGGCTGTCTCCCAAACGCAGCTCATAAGATGTCAAATTTAAAATTGAGCGCAAGAAAATTCGGTTTGAGATGTAACATGCAGTGTTCATGGCCTCAGCCCAGAATTTTCTAGGAGTCCTATGCTCATCAAGCATCGTCCTAGCCATCTCAACCAAGTGCGGTTTTTTCCTCTCACAACACCATTCTGTTGAGGAACCCGCGGAGCAGAGAATTGATGTTCTATGCCATGCTCCATGCAAAAGTCAACAAAGAGACTATTTTTGAACTCGGTGCCATTATCGCTTCGAATGAATTTTAATGCACCAGGGAGTTCAATGAAAGCCTCAAAGCCAAGCTCCGAAAGTGTGAAAACACTTCGTCCTTGCTGGCAAGAAAGAAGACCCAAGAGTAGCGAGAGAAATCGTCGACAATTACTAGAACATACCACTTGCCGCCTAAAGAACTAACCCGAGAGGGACCTACAATGTCCATATGGAGAAGTTCTCCGGGTTGTTCAGTCATCACTGTGGTGACTGGCGAATGCGAAGCGGCAATCATTTTTCCATGTCGACAAGGAGCGCAAACTAAATTCTTCTCAAACTTGAGCTTGGGCAATCCTCGGATCAAACCTAGGGCGCTCAGACGAGCGAGCAACTCAAAGCTCATATGCCCTAGTCTCCTATGCCACTTCCAAAGCTCAGAAGTCGAATGTGCAACAAGGCAATGAGAAGAACCAGACGACTCTGAAAAATCAGCTCCAAAAACTCTCCCAACCCTAAAGATCTTACACACCACAACGCCATCAGAATTGAGCACTTGCGAAGTATCGCGATGAAATCGCACTTCGAAGCCCTCATCAAGCAACTGAGATACAGACAGCAAATTGTATCCCAGGTTCTCAACCAAAGCAACATCTTTGAGAGTGAAGTTTGCGTAATCCTTACCACACCTTTACCTTTCACTCTACTCCTTCGATTGTTTCCGAAGGTGATATGTTCCCTTTGCTTGGTTGTGGTGAGGCTGGAGAACCAGTTTGCATCTCCGGTCATGTGGCGCGAACAACCGGAGTCCATGATCCACGTGCCCTCCAAGCCTCGACCTGTCGCCTACACATGATGAAAACGTCTCGATCGCTCAGTGCTGGGGTGAGTAAAATAATGACGAGGCATCCAGCACTGAGTGACACGAGTAGTAGGCACAGTAGAAGTAGACGGTCTACGCACATAAAAATCAGAATGATGCAAAGTGCGAGGTCTACCTACATGCAAAGAACGAAAAGCATGTAGAGGTCTCCTACTCTGACGAGGTACAAAGCTACTCGCCCGAGGTCTACCACCATATGGAACATGGTGAACACCTCGAGGAGCAAAACCTCTCCGAGAAGCACGAGGAGCCTCTAAAACAGGACGAGAGTAAAACTCAGACTCATGCATACCTAAAGATGGGTAATGCATGTCCTGATAGCTCATCGCCTGTGCACGTCGCTCATCCTTGATGCGACGGAAACAGAAACCAATCAAATGACCCGCCCGCTGACAATAAGAACAATGAAACACTCTTCTGGGGGCACTCTCATGGGTCATAGGAGCAACTCTCACAGGCTCCTTGGGTTTCTTCTGTGTGGTTTTCTTGGGAGGATTTTTCTTGATAGGAGGTGTGGTTTTCTTTGGTGGATGGGTAGGCTTTTTGGCTAATGGGGTGTCCAACAGAGCTCTCTCTTTCTCTAGGGTGGTGGGAGAGGTGAAAACAGTTTTGGTCTTACTGTCTGAAGCTATCCTCTCAAAACCCAAACCTAGAGCTACCCCGGTTCTGTCAGCACACAACTTGGTCTTGGCCAAGAGCAAATCCATCCTACCCTTCCCCTCAGTGCATTTATTTACCACAGAAAGAAGGTATTCATTTTCAGACATGAGGTTCTCAGCTCGCTCTCTAACAGTGCCTAGCTGGTCCTTAAGGGTAATGCATGTGTCACACATAGGCTGCACATCCTTAGAACTACCGGCCCTCTCCAATCTAGCCTCTAAATCATGAACATGCTTATCACGTAAATTAATGCTATCGCGTAATAAACAGCAGTTCATGCAATCAATAACATCATGAGTTCTAGAATCCACCTCCAAAAGCTGCTTCTGTGCAGTCTCAAGCTCAGAAAGAGTTTGAGCATGTACAGAACGCAACTGAGCAAGCTCACCCATGACAACAGAACAAGACTCACATTCAGCATCATCAAACTTAGACTTAAGCATGGCATATTCAGTAGAAACATTTTCTAGCCTAAGTCTAAGGTCTTTTCTTTCTCTAGTGGCTTGCACAAGTAATCTATCCTAACCTAGCACTACTTCATTCAGCTCATCTAATTTAATTAGAAGCTGGTCAGATGATAGGTTTACCTCAGATGAGTCAAGCTCATCGCTGCTGTGATCGCTGTCGGCCATGAAGCAAAGGCCGGTGAAGTCACGTCCCTTCTTGTCCTTCTTGTCCTCCTTCCTTGGGGACTCCTCCTCCTCAGAGCTCGACTCCTCAGTTGAGGATGTGTCGATGTCGCTGAGAGCAGCAACAAAAGCTCTGGAAGCGGCCTTGGCTACTTTCTTAGCCATCTTGCCGCGCTTGCCCTTCACAAAGGGCTTCATCTCCTTTTTGTGGAATTTGGGGTGCTCACTCTCATCTCTCTTTTTGACCTTGGGGCAATTGGCCTTAATGTGAGAGGTGTCGCCACATTCATAGCAGCCACTAAAACCACTTCTCCTCCGATCCCGTCTCTCATGATGAAAGCGGGTGAACCTCCGGGCAATGAGAGCAAGCTCATCATTAGCTAGAGTGTCCACCTGCTCCTTTGTGACGGAGACCAGGGAGGACAAAGCAAAACCATCTGCAAGAACACAAGTGCCTGATGTGCTTGGTTCTGCAGTGGTGCCACGGCTAGTGCTAGAAACCAATGCCAATGGCTGTGGCAAAGAGCTTCTGTGCACTGCAAGAGATGCCTTGGCAATCTCTGTGGACTTCAGCTTGCTAAAGAGTTCATCACAGGTTAGAGTGTCATAGCCTGTGGACTCCTCAATGCTGGATATCTTCACCTCCCATATGCTACGGTCAAGAGCATAGAGAAGCTTGATAGCCCTATCGTGATCACTGTAAGCAAGCGTCCCGTTGGATCGCAAGTTACTCACTATCGCGTCAAAGCGAGAAAACATGGCATCTACAGATTCACCAGGTGCCTGCACAAACAGCTGATACTGTTGATTGTAGGTGCTTTGGCGCCTGGCCTTAATCTGAGCAGAGCCCTCATGAAAGACAGTGAGTGTTGTCCAAATCTCCCTAGCAGTCCTAAGGTGTTGTACCCTATCAAACTCACTCCGACTCAAACCAATGAACAGTATGTTCCTTGCCTTCGAGTTGGCAATATACTGATCTTTTTCAGTTTGAGTGGTGCGGGTATCAGGGATGGAGTATTGTGAGTCCACAATCTCCCAAATTGCATTTCCTTGGCTCAACAAGTAAGCCTCCATGCGCACCTTCCAGTATGCAAAATCTGTCCCATCGAACAGAGGAATTTACTGCCTCTATCCATGTCGCCAACAGATCACAAAAACGGTTAAGGTCAACTGGTGATCTTAACTGCTCTGATACCAATGTTGGACCGGAAACGGCGACCAGAGGGGGGGGTGAATGGGAGCTTTTAAAATTTCGGGCTAAAAACTTAGCCTTCGGGTCTGTTCTGTCTTCTGCGGAACAGGCTTCGAACACAACCTTTGAAGGTCTGGTTCGGAGGTACTTCGACAGCTCCGGACACAGGCTTCGCAGGAGCAAAAGTTCGAAGCCAAGAAGACTTCGCTCCACTAACAACCCTCGAAAATCTACTCTGCAAAGTCAGTGCAGGCTCCGCACACGAGGTGCTTTGAGCAGGCTTCGCACTTCACCCTTTGCACGAGTGGACACCCCTCTGTGGACTTCGACCAAGTACTTAGCGACAGCAACTAGTGCTGGGCTTCGTACGCGAAGGTCTATACGCACACAAGGCGGACTACGCTAAGGGCTTCGACACAGGAAGCACTACAGGAAAAGATCAGGGCTTCGCTAGTAAGCAGCGAGGTCTTGCCTCGTGTTATACAGAGCGACAGCACACTGACAAAGCACACCTCGCACGAAAAACTACCTTCGCCTCAACAGGCTTCGGTGCACTAAACTAGCGAAGTATGCAAAGCGAGCTCAAGCAAAAAGCACAAGAAAAACAGGGCTTCGCCGCTTGAACAAGGAACACTGAAATAAATTGAACTCAGAATGAATACAGCGAGGTCTGTCTACAGGAGCTCAATAGTAAATGCTCAAAGTGTTAAATGTTACCTACCGAGCCCCCATATTTATAGCCCACGGCTTCATCCTAAGGAAGTGACTACTTTACCCCTAGGGTTTACAACAGATTTGTCTCTACAGAACTAAGGGGTACAAAAGGTAGTCCACCTTTATTTTGGAGGCTTCTCTGTCAGCTGCAGAGGGGACAGTGTCAGCCTTTTTCAGAACAGACAGTGTCAGCCTTTACAGTGTTGACTTCTGGAACCTCCCTTCGCACGCGAGGGTGCGGAAGCTTCGGCGAGAAGCCTGCAGCCTGTTGGCCTTCGCTCCGCCGAAGAAGTCCTTCGATACAGTGACGGTTTTAAGCCGAAGCCGTCAAAGCCACTTGGGCCTTCGCACCACCACCTCCGGAGTGGATCATCACGGCTTCGCAGCTACTCCCAGCTCGAACACCGTCCGTCCGTGTACCGAAGCCATGCATGGCCGAAGCACCACAATTCATCCTCACTCCGAAGCCCCACCTTCGGAGTACCACCCTTCGAAGTCCCTCCTTCGTCCAAGGCCTCCGCATGAAGCATTCCATGAGCACTCTGTCGCAGTGCCTCACTCCGAGCACACTCCTCGACGAGCCTCACCCGGACCATGCCTTCGATGCGCCTCGACTTCTGAGACCTTCGTCGGGTACCTTCGAGTGTCTCCCTCCGGAGCACACTTCGAACCCTTGCCTCCGCAGAGGACTTGTTCCATCCAACTCCGAAGTCACTCCATCCGGAGTACCTTCGAAGTGCCTCACCTCCGAGGACTTTGTCTCGGAGTACCTTCAGCCCGAGCCACGCTCCGCACTCTCTGCCTTCACCTGGCACGCCTCGACCCGAGGACCGACCCAGACCACCTTCGCAGCCACCGTGACGGAGCTCCCCGCTCCCCTGGCATCAAGCCACCCGCTTGACCCAGGTTCACCTGGCTCGAACCCTGTCCGTCGCCTCCGAAGCCCCTGCGCACCACCGACAAGCAGACAAGTGTATCCAGTACTCCGGAGACCTCTCCGTGTTAGCAACCTCCGGTACACACTCCGGTGTACCGCCCAAAGTACCGAAGCCTTCGGTACGAACCCAGTCATCGTGTACTGCCGGACCCCTCCGACAGGCACACTCCGCTGCACAGCTGCAGCAAGCAAACACCGAACACACTCCGGTGACACACCTCTGAACACCCTTCGGAGGTACCACCTCCGAAGCCCCTTCGGAGGTACCCTTCGAAC
The DNA here is from genome assembly GCA_019279435.1 of Zizania palustris. NCBI lineage: Eukaryota > Viridiplantae > Streptophyta > Magnoliopsida > Poales > Poaceae > Zizania > Zizania palustris. The sequence goes on along the minus strand of JAAALK010000283.1, from coordinate 5,888,085 downwards.
AGAGGGTAAATAATCCTGTCAATCACTCATCACATACACCGAAACCACCCTTGGTTTCTCAGTTAGCATGGTGGGATCTAGGTGCAAGAGAGAGCATTGGTTAGTCGCACCTGGGGCACTATAAGGACCGGTCTACGGGATCCATTACAATACACTTCTGTACTAACCACAAGTCTAATGGGTAAGTCCTAACTGGAGGTATGAGACGTTCCAACTTGAAGCACCATTTGGAGATGGGCAAGTAGCACCTGCGGGTGACTTGTACCAATGAGACACAAAAGGAGGCGCAACATTGGTCTAGTGCAATGGCGCGCCGGTGAAACCTAGAGTGGGTGTTATTGGGTAGGAATGTTTCATGCTAAATGTTTTGGCATGAGTTCCCATGGTATGGGTCATCTTTACACACTATGGTGTGCAGGGATGAGTGCGTGCCTTGTGGGTACAGTAGTACACCTCTGATCAAAGTTTAAATCTTTTCGAAAAGCCGAGCCCACGGTCAAGGGCGGGTTGTGTGACATCCCACAATTAGTTTATGTTTGTGAGTGTTGCACGATGAAATGGCATGTAAGGATTGTTGAGCGAAGAGGGCTGATTGTACTCCTCGAGTTATAAGATGTTGCATTATTCACATTTATTATTCTGTACAATTAAACTTGACTACACTAAATGCTGCAATATAAAAATGTACTTTTCCGCACTTTAAACCATTATCCCTCCTTTGTTATTACCCTGTATTACTATTGCATTCTCGGTGGCTTGTTGAGTACTTTTGTACGCATCCCCGTTGACTAAAACTTTTAGATGGTGAGTTCTACGAAGATGGAGGTCTGGAGTAGCTGTCCTAGTCAAGGATGCGAGTCTTGTAGCAAGATGTTCATCGCCAATATTTTTTATTATTAATTCAGTGTAATAAAATAGCCTACAAGCTATATTTTGTTTGTCGTAAGACGTGGTCGTGTGACGAACATTTTGTATTTATTGTTTTTCTTTGGAAATTCAATAAAGTCCCGATTTTATTAAATCTAGGCGTCACAAGATGGTTTTAGAGCCGACTTGACTGTAGGAAGCCAAACAAACCGTCTTTAGGACTTATTTGCAAAAATATAAAAAACAGTATCTATGAAAATTTATTCTATTGCTTTGTAACCTTGACTCAATCCCACTTCATTTTCTACTAGTGATCTTAAAAAAAATTAATAGATGACAATCTTGGTTCTCATCTATTCTCACGAGCATGAGGGATTCGTTGAAGGACTCTACAGATGAGGATCTCCCTTTCTTCACCGTGAAAGCCAAGGCAATTGGATTAGAGACGACAAGCCAAGAAGCAACCCTTATCATCGTTCGAGGAGAATGTCAAGTGTAGAAGCTCCTAGATATCGTTAGTTTCAGAATGAATTGCCTGATTTTTTAGCATATGGTTTACATCGTCCCTTGTGATGTAATCATACTAGGTTGTTTGCTTGAAGTATAATGATTGATCAATACACACATCACATTAGTAATAAAGTTGGTTAAGGTTCTATTTATAGATCTAATCTTACTCTATCATATTCTTCATTTCCCTCTCCACATATACCTATCGGATGCTCGTTTCAAAAAGAGAAAAGGTTATCAAAATCTTCTCTTAAATTTTGGCGCCATTGTTCAAGGTGGTACTACTGCTTCACAGTCTTAGTTTGAAGGAGAGAATCTTCCACAAGTTTCAACTCAATTTAATTCTCTCATCACTGTTTTGCAAGATCAATTCCAATTGTGAAGCCAACAAACATTGTCAAGAAAGCCCTAACTAAGTCAAACCCAATCCCGAAGATGCAGTCTTGAAGCCATCAGTTTCAAGAAGTAATCCAAGAAAAGTTGAAGCCTATCCTTAACCATCTACTTCTAGCCTTTTTGAATCTCGAGGCGAGATTCTTGTTAAGGGGGTTAGAATTGTAACGCCCTGATTTTTGTCAGGCATTAAAAATAAAATAAAGTAATAAATAAATGAATTCCATGAAAAGGATTCAGCGTAAATCATAAATAAGAAAGCTAAAATATGGGCTTAAAAAATTCATTTAAAAATAAATCGCCGCTGGGGTATTTTTCCTAAAATTCTCCTTGCACTAAATTGTGTCCCAAAAACTTTTCTAGAAATTTTGGCGCAAAGGAATTAAATAAAATATAATCAATATCATTTCATCACAAAACTCTAACACTAATTAATAAATATATTTCAACAGAAATGTTGTGTGAATAAAATATATGATAAATCATTTTAATTAAAAATAATATAAAACCAAATAACATTTGGCTAGAGAAATTTCTAGTAAATTTCTTCCGCCTCAAATCAATTTCGGTTTTTTATTAAAGATTTTGTAACTATAATAGTAATCCATAAAATTTCAATGAATAAATTTAATTGAAAAAGTAATTAAATCACTCTCTTTCCAATTGAATTTGAATCATCATTTCCAACTATCCATATTTTTTTCTAATCAAAAGTCCCAAGGAATGAACTTTCTATTTTCGTTCGCGAAGTTAAAATCCCATTTTAACTGCGTGTTTTAATTTCGTTAAAAATCCCTTTTAAAATTATTTTTATATTTTGAATTCTCGAAAATAAATTAAAAGGCGACAAATAAATAAAAAAACCATAATTCAAGATTTGAGTTGAGGAATTTATGTTAAGTTCCTCAAGGAAAAATAATTTTTTTGGAATTTTTATAAATTTATTTTAAATTGAATAAAATAAAATTTTAAACAAATAAACTTAGTTTAAATAATAAAATGATTGGAATAATGGAGAATTAAAAATCTCAATAAAAAATTCAAATTTTGGTTCAGAAAATTTTGATAAATTTTCCAAGTCAAGAATATAACCTAGGATTTTTCCATTAATTTTTAGGAACTTTAAAACTAGACTAATAATTAAAATACCATTTCAGAAATTAATGATATTAGAAAAATAAATGAAAATTCCTTAATTAATTCTTTAATTAATTCATTAACGTATTCCATCCTGCAACTTCCTTTGCCCCACCTCTTTCTCTCTCTGCCATCTGGGCCTAGCCATAGCGTTGTGTGTAGTGCGTTGCTCTTGTGGGCCCCGTCATGCATGCAGCTGCACCAGCCGCGTGTGCAGTGTCTGTGGGCCCCGCCTGCAGCGGCTTGCGCCTGGCCGTTCTCTAGAGCGACGCGTGAGCCGCGCGTTCGTCCCGCGCATGGGCCCCTCCTGCCCCGCATGATCGTATCGCGCCAGCCGCACCGTGGGACCCGCCACACCGAACCACCCGCCCCTGCCTGTATTTTTCCCGCTCGCGCGCTTGATTATTCCCTCCCTGTCAGCCGGACCGCACCGATCGGCGATCAGGAGCTTCTTCTCCACAGGATTCTCCCTAAATCCCGCTCCCGTTCTGCCCGAGAACTCCAGCGTCCCCCGATTTTTTCGGTGAGCGGTGAGCCATTACCGCCCGAGTTTATCCACTTCTCTTCTCTCTATAAATAGCGGCAACCCCTCTGTTCTTCTCGTTTCTGCAACAAACACCAGGACACTTGGCCGCCCGCACATTGAGTTCCTCCAGCTGCCACTCCCCGTCACCAGCGACCATATCTTGCCTCGTCGCCGACACCTTTGAGTTCACCATAGCCTGGTCGTGTCCGGCCACCCCTTCGTTCGAGCTCCCCATCACCGGAACACCATCGACATCGTCGCCAGAACCGATCCTGGAGTCCCGCTCGTCGCCGGTCGTTCCTGTGCATCTTCAAGCATCGTTTTCACCTCGGTAACGACCCTCATCCTATGCCATTTCCATTTTTGTATTCGATTGGTCGCATAGTCCCTCACCGTTGCCGCTAGCCACACCGCCGCATCATGGCCGTCGCCGGAGAAGAAGGCCAGGCGCTATTGTGTTCCTTGCCGGATTTCCTCGCGCTGTGGACCCCGCCTGCATGTCACCTGCACCCGCATGTCCGCCTGCCTCTGCGTGCGCAACGCGTGCGCCGCGCGTTCATCCCGCACCGTGGGCCCCGCCATTAATCCCGCTCGTCCACTTTTTTCACGCCAGGGACCCACACGCTAGTGTCGTTCACCTGCGTAGTCTCTCTTGCATGCACCTATTTTTCCTTCGCTGTCCTGAAGGTCAGATGCTTCTTACCCACAGGAAAATCCCCATCTTCCCGCACTGTAGTACCGAGAAAAATCTCAAAATTGTGTTCTATTCATCGCTAAAATCTAGCCTAATCTGACTCTTGCCCCCGCTGATTCCGGTACCATCTCCCTCTATAAAACATTCCGGACCCATTTCTAAGCTCTCTCTCTATAAAACAGCTTCGTCGAGTTTGCCGTCGTCATCCCTACCATGGTTTCCCCTTCGTTTGAGCTCTCCCTCGCCGAAACACCGTCAACGTCGTTAGTCCGAACTCATCCTGAAGCTTCTCTAACCACCGGTCTCGACTGTACATTTCCGGTCACCATTTTACCCACTATAATGATCTCCATACCCCAGATTCCGTTTTTGATGTTTGTTTTATGCCCGGGGTCATCACCGGCACGTGAAGCCGCTCGGTGACGCTCTGCCATCGCCGGAGGTGGTGAATACAGTGCAGTAGATGTGTAGAAGTGTTATTGATTGCTCGTGACTAGTACTTTTCTTGGTTAGGTCCGATCTTGCGGTTACGGTAATTTGATGGTATGGATACATTGTTTGGTATACTGAGTTTAGTTTCTATCGGAGTACAAGCTGATAGGTTATCTTTAATTGTGCAATATACGAGGAACATAGTGAGGTTTGTCACTATTGTTCAAGGTAATGATGAGTGATTGATAGGGTGAAATCATGAGTTATGTCTGTGTTTTCTGGATATGGTGTGTGTGTATGTGTTTGTCTCGCGTGTGCAGGCTTGAGTTACTCGTCAACTGTCGATGACACGGGATCAGGGTTAGAAGGGAAGTCTAATGCCAGATGGTCGAGGGTGTTAGTCTAAGTCGAGAGTGGACTCTAATATACGCATGGAGGTCGAACATGACGTTGAGTCAAAGATTGATCAAGACGAAGCGTCAATCGAGTCAGCGAAAGGAAAGCCAGTTCAAGTGGCAAGGCGGCTCGAGGGATCGAGAGCGGGAGAGACTTGCTGGCGGTCAGGTTCACGGACTGACGACGGTCGTCGACGATCAGGAGAGGCTTTGTCGGTTTTTGCTGAAAACCATCGAAATTTTAAATGTTTTTGTTAATTCAATAAATAGGTGTCTTGTATTAGTTTAAATTTTTCAGTTTCATAGTGTATCCTTTTGGTATATTTTTTAGAGTGGGTTTACTCTAAAAATATATTAAAAGGAGAGTCTTTTGTAATTTTTCTTTTAGGGTATTCTCAGGATAACTATTCCTGAATTTGTCAATGGGCTAAGTGTAAAATGGGGCTTCTAGAACATGGGGGTAGGTAGGATATTATCCCCCATGTCCTGTAGCCGAACTAGAACTGAAAGAAACAAATTTTTCACTCAGCATTTTCAATCAAAACACCTGAGAAAAACTTTGTGGGATGATTTCTTGACGAAGTACAATAATCGGGCGATTTTTCAGACGCGATACATAAACTTCAACATGCACTGTTCATCGTATAGCTTCTCCTGATTCCAGCGAATAAAACTGTAAGTTCTTCTCTGTTTTCCATGGAATTTCCTGATGATTTTGAGTGATCTCTTGTGAAATTTAATCTTGAAATAGCTGTGTTCTATGCTGAGTATTGATGATCCTTGAAACAATCTTGTTCTCCATATGATGTATGTAAAATCAGTATTGAGTCATGTTTAGAAATTTGTTAGAAATGTTTGTGAGCAGGAGTTTTACAACATACCTTCAATCCTAAAGGTGTTGATATTCCTATTATGATTATGGTTCTTAACTGAAGAATTGTGGCTGCAAAATTTGTATGGACACTTTTTCTAGAAACTGAACATGCCGGAAATTCATGTTAGAGCTATGTTGATTGATGCTGTGTGAGATCTGGTCAAGTTAGTGTTCTGTTCTGAATATGTTTGGTTGAGTTTTTGTCAAGGATCTCTTCTATTTTCTGATCACTCTAGTAGAGTTATATAATCAATTTCAGCCTGTTTTCAGTGTGTCCTATTTACTCCAGTTTTGACCAGAACTTAACTGTTCATGTTCATATCTGTTTTCAGATTGAATTTTGTGATATTTTCTGAATTGTCTATAGTTTTGTTCTGATCTTGAGTTGAATGTTTACAGAAAACTGATTCAATATTTGTGATTACTATTGTGAGCACTGACTGTTGGGAATCAGTTTAACTGATTTTTCCATTTGATAGTGAGTACTAGCTGTTTGAACTTCAGATTGTAGTCAGATTTTCAGTTGTGTACTAGGTTAAATTACTGTTGATGAGTAGGTCTTTTGAATCCATATTTGCCTTGATTTGCTGTTCAGAATGCTAGGCTGAAGTAGACTGTTTTGATTACAAAATCAATTCTGTTGGTGTAATTACCTTCTTTCTCACTGTTTTGCTGTATACTGTATGAAATCAATGTTTCAGTTAATCTGTAGACTGATTGTAGTATGAAGGTTTGAAATCAAAATTTTTCTGGTAATGAAATCTGCAAATTGAATCAAATCCTGAAATCTGAACTTTTCTGAAATTGGTTCTACTATTCTTTGTCCAAAGTATTTCAGTGTGTTGAGTTGCTTTAGAGTTCAATTGTGTCAAGTTGTCACATTTCTCAAATCCTGGTTAGACTAAATTTGGTTCTGTATTGAGGGAAATTTGATATTGCTGCTGAATTGTGTTGTTAGAAAGTGAGAGCTTATTGTCTATTCCTTTAAATTTCAGTTTTATGTGCAGCTATTGATTAGTTGAGTTGATATCTCAATCTGAGAATCCAAATTCAGTGTGCTATCCTGGAGTGAAGTTGTGTTTGAAATCTATTTACAATTTTGAAGTGAATATCATTCTGATCAATATTTGTCTTTGAGATGAACTGTTAGTTTGAATCAGTTTTTGGATTGAACACAGTGTTCAGAAGTACTGCTGTTTTCTGCGCTAAATCACATTTGATCAATTTTAGACCTCCTGTGTTGTGTATTCAAAGTGAACTGAATCTATAAACTGATCTATTTGAATTTTCAATTTAGAATCTGAATTGAAAACCTGAATCTCTGAGTATTTACTGATGTTCTGAATCCTGTCGGAGTTTCATTGTTCAATACCTTTCTGCCGATTGTCTATTTGTCAAAATAGCGATTGTATTTCGGAGTTTCTCGTATCGATAATACAGATCGACTAATCAAACTCTGAGTTGATTTGAAATCTATGTTTGAATCATGTTTTGAACAGTTACTGTGCTTCTTTATTCAAAATATGTTTTGCAATATTTCAGAGGTGCGTTGGGAGATTTGGCCAGGCCATCACATTCGAAAGAAAGTGTCAAGGCACCTATTCACCTCCTCTAGTCGTCATTCCGATCCCACAATTAGTATCAGAGCTGGTTAGATCACCAGTTAACCTTAACCGGTTTTTTATCCTTGTGGTGACATGGATAAGAACACCAAGATTTCGATGTTTGATGGTCGAGATTATGCTTATTGGAAGGTGCGTATGGAGGCTTATTTGCTTAGCCAAGGAAGTACGATTTGGGACATTGTTGCATCTCAATATGTGATTCCTGACATTCGTACCTTAGAGACTAATAAGTCATAGTATGAATATAATAGCAAGGCTAAAAACATTTTTTATCAGTCTGAGTAGCAATGAGTTTGACAGGGTCCAGCATCTTCGAACTGCACGAGAAATCTGGACGACCTTGAGTACTTTTCATGAGGGCACATCTCAAATTAAGGCTAGGAGGCAGAGCACGTATAATCAAGAATACCAAATGTTCGTGCAAGGCCCCAACGAATCTGTAGATGCCTTGTTTGCACGCTTTGACGGAATTTGAGAAACCAAGGGTTGGTTTCGGAGTCTGTGATGAGTGATTGATAGATTTTACCCTCTGATTCGAAGGGATCCCTCCGAAGGGGTTCAAAGGTGGTTTCACCGAAGGGTTCGGTGGGTCTGGTTGCTGCAGCTGTTGCAGCAGAGTGTGTCTGTCGGAGGGGTCCGACAGTACACGATGACTGGGTCGTATCGAAGGGTTCGGTACTTTGGGCGGTACACTGGAGTGTGTACCGAAGGTTGTTTACCCGGAGAGGTCTCCGGGGTACTAGATACACTTGTCTGCTTGTCTGTGGTGTGTAGGTGACTTCGGAGGTGACAAATGGTTCGTAGCAAGTGAACCTGGGTCAAGCAGGAGGCTTGATGCTAGGGGAGCAGGGAGCTCCGTCACGAAGGCTGCGAAGGAGTCGAGGTCGGACCTCGGGTCGAGGTGTGCCAGGAGAAGACAGTAAGTGCGGAGCGTGGCTCCGGGTGAAGGTATTCAGAGACGAAGTCCTCGGAGGCGAGGCACTTTGAAGGGTACTCCGAATGGAGTGACTTCGAAATATGGTGGACGAAGTCCTCAGCGATGAGGCAAGGCATTCGAAGTGTGCTTCGGAGGGAGATACTCGAAGGTATACCCGACGAAGGTCTCAGAAGTCGAGGTGCATCGAAGGCATGGTCCGGGTGAGGATCGTCGAGGAGTGTGCTCGGGGAGAGACACTGTAACGAAGTGCTCATGGAATGCTTCATGCAGAGGCCTTGGACGAAGGAGGGACTTCGAAGGGTGATACTCTGAAGGTGGGACTTCAGAGTGAGGTTGACTTCGGAGTGAGGCAGGCTTCAGAGTGAGGCAGGCTTCAGAGTGAAGCTGACTCCGGAGTGAAGTTGGCTTCAGAGTGAGGCTGACTCCGGAGTGAGGCTGGTTCCGGAGTGAGGCTGACTTGAGGTACTTCGGCCATGCATGGCTTCAGTACACGGACTGATGGAGTTCGAGCCGGGAGAAGCTGCGAAGCTGTGGTGGTCCACTCCGAAGGTGTTGGTGCGAAGGCCCAAGGGCTTTGACGGCTTCGGCTCAAAACCATCACTGTATCAAAGGCTGACTTCGGTGAAGCAAAGGCCGTTAGGCTCAAGGCTTCACACCGAAGCTACCGCACCTCTCGCGTCCGAAGGGGGGCTTCAGAAGAATCCAAGACTGCAAAGGCTGACAGCGTCTGCTCTGCAAAAGCTGGTGTTGTCCCCTCTGCGAAGCTGACAAAAGAAGCCTCGAAATAATGTAGACTACCAGTTGTACCCCCTGTTCTGATGAGACAAAAACAGTGTAAACCCTAGGGGTAAAGTAGTCTATTCACAGGGCTGAATAGTGCCTATAAATAGTGGAGACTGGCTAGGTCACATTAACACTTTGAGCAGTCATTTTTGAGCTCCTGTTCTAGCCACCACATACTCTTGTGTTCATCCTGTGAGTTCATTTTGTGTTCCCTGTTCAAGCAATGAAGCTTTGATTCTGTTTTCATTTACTGCTTGAACTTGTATGCGTACTTCTCTGCATGCTTTGATTTCTCTGTGCACCATCTTCTTGTGAGTTTTTTGGAGAGGTATGTGAGAAGTCTGTCTGGGTGAAGTGTGTTTTTCAGTGTCTGTTCGCTCTGTGTAAACTGGAGGCTAGACCTCTCTGATTACTAGCGAAGCACTATTCGAAGCCCGTTTCTTTCCCTTGTCGAAGTCCTCCGGGAAGTCTATTCAGTGTGCGTTTAGACCTTCGAAGTACGAAGCCCAGCACTAGTTGCTGTTGCTGAGTATTTGGTCAAAGTCTGTAGAGGGAAGTCTGCTCTTGCGAAGGGTGAAGTGCGAAGCCTGCTCAAAGGCACCTAGTGTGCGGAGCCTGCACTATCTTAGCAGAGCTGAATTTTCAGGGTTGTGGGTGGAGCGAAGTCTTCTTGGCTTCGAACTTTTGCTCCTTGCGAAGCCTGTTTTCGGAGCTGTAAAATACCTCCGAACCAGAACTTCGAAGGGTGTGTTCGAAGCCTGTTCCGCAGAAGAAAGAATTAAAACAGAAGGCTATTTTTGGTCTGAAATTTTAAAAGCTCCCATTCACCCCCTCTCTGGTCGTCGTTTCCGGTCCAACAATTGGTATCAAAGCAGGTTAAGATCACCAGTTGACCTTAACCGGTTTTGTGATCTGTTGGTGACATGGACAGAGTTAGTAAAATACCTCTGTTCGATGGGATGGACTTTGCATACTGGAAGGTGCGCATGGAGGCTTACTTGCTTAGCCAAGGAAATGCAATTTGGGAGATTGTGGACTCACAATACTTCATTCCTGAAACTTGCACCTCTCAAACAGAGAAGGATCAGTATCATACCAACTCCAAGGCAAGAAATATACTGTTCATTGGTTTGAGTCGGAGTGAGTTTGATAGGGCGAAGCACCTTAGGACGGCTAGGGAGATTTGGACTACACTCACTATTTTTCATGAGGGCTCTACACAGATTAAGGCCAGGTGTCAAAGCACATACAATCAACAGTATCAGCTGTTTGTGCAGGCACCTGGTGAATCTATAGATGCCATGTTTTCTCGCTTTGATGCGATAGTGAGTAACTTACGGTCCAACGGGATGCTTGCTTACAATGATCATGATAGGGCTATCAAGTTTCTCTATGCTCTTGATCGTAGCATATGGGAAGTGAAGATATCCAGCATTGAGGAGTCCGCAGGTTATGACACATTGACCTGTGATGAGTTCTTCAGCAAGTTGAAGTCCACAGAGATTGCCAAGGCATCTCTTGCAGTGCATAGGAACTCTTTGCCACAACCATTGGCCCTAGTTTCTAGCACTAGCCGTGGCACCACTGCAGAACCAAGCACATCAGGCACTTGTGTTTTTGCAGATGGTTTTGCTTTGTCCTCCCTGGTCTTCGTCACTAAGGAGCAGGTGGATACTCTGGATGATGACGAGCTTGCTCTCATTGCCAGAAGGTTCATCCGTTTTCACCATGAGAGACGGGATCAGAGGAGAGGTGGTTTTAGTGGTTGTTTTGAGTGTGGCGACACTTCTCACATCAAGGCCAATTGCCCTAAACTCAAGAAGAGAGATGAGAGTGAGCGCCCCAAATTCCACAAGAAGGAGAGGAAACCCTTTGTGAAGGGTAAGCGTGGCAAGGTGGCTAAGAGAGTAGCCAAAGCCGCTTCCAGAGCATTTGTTGCTGCTCTCAGCGATATCGACACTTCCTCAACTAAGGAGTCGAGCTCTGAGGAGGAGGAGTCTCCAAGTAAGGAGGAGAAGAAGGACAAGAATGGACGAGATTTCACTGGCCTTTGCTTCATAGCCGACAGCGATCACAGCGGTGATGAGCTTGACTCATCTGAGGTACCACTATCCTATAACCAGCTTTCAATTAAACTAGATGAGCTGAATGAAGTAGTTCTTGGTCAGGATAGATTACTTGTGCAAGCCGCTAGAGATAGAAAATACCTTAGACTTAGGCTAAAATCTGTTTCTACTGATTATGCCATGCTTAAGTCTAGAGTTAATGGTGTTGAATGTGAATCTTGCAATGTTGTCATGGGAGAGCTTGCTCAGTTGCGTTCTGTGCATGCGCAAACTCTTTCTGAGCTTGAGACTGCACAGAAGCAGCTTTTATTGGTGGATTCTAGTCATGTTTTAAATGAATACATGAACTGCCCCTTATTACGTGAGAGCATTGATTTACGTGATAAGCATGTTCATGATTTAGAGGCTAGATTGGAGAGGGTCGGTAGTTCTAAGGATGTGCAACCTGTGTGTGAAACTTGCATTACCCTTAAGGACCAGCTAGGCACTGTTAGAGAGCGAGCTGAGAACCTCATGACTGAAAATGAATACCTTCTTTCTGTCTTAATAAATGCACTGAGGGAAAGGGTAGGATGGACATGCTCTTGGCCAAAACCAAGATGTGTGCTGACAGGGAAGGGTTAGCTCTAGGATTGGGTTTTGAGAGGATTCCCTCAGATAGTGATAACAAAACTGTTTTTACCTCACCCACTGCCTTAGAGAAAGAGAGAGCCCTGTTAGACACTCCATCAACCAAGAAGCCTACCCGAACTCTAAAGAAAACCACTCCTCCTGCCAAGAAAATCTCTCCCAAGAAAACCACTCATCAGAAGCCCAAGGAGCCTGTGAGGATTGCTCCTATGACCCATGAGAGTGCCCCTAGGAGAGTTTTTCATTATTCCTACTGTCAGAGGGCGGGTCATCTAGTTGAGTTCTGTTTTCGTCGCATTAAGGATGAGCGATGCTCTCAGGCGATGAGTTTCCAGGACATGCATTACCCATCTTTAGGTATGCATGAGTCTGGGTTTTACTCTCGTCCTGTTTTCGAGGCTCCTCGTACTTCTCGGAGAGGTTTTGCTCCTCGAGGTGTTCACCATGTTCCATATGGTGGTAGACCCCGGGCGAGTAGCTTTGTACCTCGTTAGAGTAGGATACCTCGTCATGCTTTTAGATCACAGCATGTAGGTAGACCTCGCACTTTGCATCATTCTGATTATCCTATGCGTAGACAGTCTACTTTTACTGTGCCTACTACTCGTATCACTCAGTGTTGGATGCCTCGTCATATATTCACTCACCCCAGCACTAAGCGATCGAGATTTTCTTATCATGTGTAGGCGCCGGACCGAGGCTTGGAGGGCACGTGGATCATGGACTCCGGTTGTTCGCACCATATGACCGGAGATGCATCATGGTTCTCCAGCCTCACCACAACCAAGCAAAGGGAACATATCACCTTCGGCAACAATCGAAGAAGTAGAGTGAAAGGTAAAGGTGTGGTAAGAATTAACTCGAATTTCACTCTCAAAGATGTTGCTTTGGTTGAAAACCTGGGATACAATTTGCTTTCTGTATCTCAGTTGCTTGATGAGGGCTTCGAAGTGCGATTCCATCGCGATACTTCACAAGTACTCAATTCTGATGGCGTTGTTGTCTGCAAGTTCTTTAGAGTTGAGAGAGTTTTTGGAGCTGATTTTTCTGAATCATCTGGTTCTTCTCATTGTCTTGTTGCACATTCTACTTTTGAGCTTTGGAATTGGCATAGGAGACTAGGGCATACGAGCTTTGAGTTGCTCGCTCGTCTAAGTGCCCTAGGTCTGATCCGAGGATTGCCCAAGCTCAAGTTTGAGAAGAATTTAGTTTGCGCTCCTTGTCGACATGGAAAAATGATTGTCGCTTCGCATTCGCCAGTCACCACAGTGATGACTGAACAACCCGGAGAACTTCTCCACATGGACACTGTAGGTCCTTCTCGGGTTAGTTCTTTAGGCGGCAAGTGGTATGTGCTAGTCATTGTCGATGATTTCTCTCGCTACTCTTGGGTCTTCTTTCTTGCCAGAAAGGATGAAGTGTTTTCACACTTTCGAAGCTTGGCTTTGAGACTTTTCACTGAACTCCCTGGTGCATTGAAATTCATTCGAAGTGATAATGGCACTGAGTTCAAGAACAATATCTTTGTTGACTTTTGCATGGAGCATGGCATAGAACATCAATTCTCTGCTCCACGGGTTCCTCAACAGAACAGTGTTGTTGAGAGAAAGAACCGCACTTTGGTTGAGATGGCTAGGACGATGCTCGATGAGCACAGGACTCCAAGAAAATTCTTGGCTGAGGCCATGAACACTGCATGTTACATATCAAACCGAATCTTCTTGCGCTCAATTTTGAATTTGACATCTTATGAGCTACGTTTTGGGAGACAGCCCAAGGTTACTCATCTTCGAGTTTTTGGCTGTCGTTGCTTTATCCTAAAATATGGTAATTTAGACAAATTTGAGTCGCGTTCTTCTGACGGGATATTTTTGGGTTACACTACACATGGTCATTCTTATCGTGTTTATAATTTGGAGACTAACACTGTCATCGAGTCATGTGATGTGACTTTTGATGAATCAACCCCCTCTATTAGTTCTGCTCTTGAACAGGCAAATGAACACGATATGGAACAGTCTATCTTCGAAGAAGAAGATCCCGGAGATTTCGAGGATGAACCCCTACTACCCTCGACATCAACCCCCGAAGCCGACCCCGCTTCGACCACTTCGGCACAAGGTCCCAAAGCAACTACCTCAACATCGGTCATCTTGGACCACTCCAACGCACAAGTTGAGGGGGAGACTGCATCCCACTGTGAGGCTCCACACCATGTTCAAAGGATGCATCCTCCCGAGCAGATCATTGGTGAGCTTGATCAAAGGGTAACACGTTCTCATGCTCATTTCATTGATTCCGCTTTTGTTGCTTCTTTTGAGCCCTTAGATGTTACTCATGCACTTTCTGATTCTAGTTGGATCAATGCCATGCATGAAGCACTTGAAAATTTTGAGAGAAACTAAGTCTGGACTTTAGTTGATCCTCCACCAAATGTTCATTTCATTGGAACAAAATGGATTTTCAAAAACAAACAAGGGGAGGATGGGACAATAGTTAGAAACAAGGCTAGACTTGTAGCTTAGGGTTATTCTCAATTAGAAGGGATTGATTTTACCGAAACTTTTGCACCTGTTGCTCGCCTTGAGGCCATTAGGATTTTACTTGCATTTGCGACATCTCGGGGATTCAAACTCTATCAAATGGATGTCAAAAGTGCTTTTCTTAATGGCTTCATAGGCGAAGATGTTTATATAAAACAACCCCCTGGTTTTGAAAACCCCAAATACCCACATAAAGTCCTTAAACTTCATAAGGCTCTTTATGGACTCAAACAGGCCCCTCGGGCTTGGTATGATAGACTTAAGTCTTTTCGGCTTGAGCGGGGATATTTGATGGGATCTGTTGATAAAACCCTGTTCACTCTCAAAAATGGCAAAGATTTCCTCCTAGTCCAGATTTATGTGGATGATTTCATCTTTGGTGGCTCGTCTCATGCTTTGGTTCTCGAGTTTACAGATGCCATGAGTAGGGAGTTTGAGATGTCCATGATGGGCGAACTCACTTTTTTCCTTGGTTTACAAATCAAGCAAAGCAAACAAGGTACTTTCGTTCACCAGACGAAGTACACCAAGGACCTGCTCAAGAAATTCGACATGGGTGATGCGAAGCCACTCGCCACTCCAATTGCTACATCTGTAGCATTGGATCCTGACGAAGATAGAGAAGTCGTAGATCAGAAGGAGTTCCGAAGCATGATCGGCTCCCTCCTCTACTTGACTGCTACGAGGCCGGACATACACTTTGCAGTGTGTCTGTGCGCTCATTTTCAGGCTTCACCATGAGCTTCGCACCGCCAAGCGGTAAAGCGCATTCTCAGGTATCTTAAACATACCCTCGAATTTGGCATTTGGTATTCTGCGTCTTCCTCTTTGTGTCTTCGAGGTTACTCCGATGCGGACTTTGCTGGGTGTAGGATTGATAGGAAAAGTACCTCTGGTACTTGTCATTTTCTGGGTACTTCTCTGGTTTGCTGGTCTTCCCGCAAACAGTCTAGTGTTGAACAATCGACGGCTGAGGCCGAATATGTTGCTGCAGCTAGTTGTTGCTCTCAGATTTTGTGGATGGTTTCCACTTTGCGGGATTTTGGGTTAGATTATAAGAGTGTTCCACTTTTTTGTGATAACACTAGTGCTATTTGTATTGCAAACAACCTGGTTCAGCATTCCAGAACCAAACACATTGATGTGCGATATCATTTTCTCAGAGATCATAATGAGAAGGGTGATATTGAGCTTCAATATGTTGATACCCAACACTAGCTAGCCGATATATTCACAAAACCCCTCGATGCTTCACGTTTTGCCTACTTGCGTGGGGAACTTGGTGTTTGTCACCCTTACGACATTTTGTAAGGGGGAGCAGTTTTGATTGTCTTGCATATGCTCATCATGTGTGAAATTGCATTTATATATTTTGCACTTATATGCCTGATTATAATTCATGTAATCATGTGAGCTCATCTCTATTTAATATATCTGAAACATTATGTGCATGATTTTTCTTTCCAGAATCAAATCATGCTCACTGCTTAGTCTTGAATCTAGCATGTTTAGGCAGGACCGCTTTAGCTATCTTTTATCTGTTTGATAGTAAGACTCCTTTTCCCTGGATGCTAACCATTGCAACTTGAAAAAGTGTATTCATGGACATTCATCAAAGTGCTAAAAATTTGTTCACTTAATTAAAAATTCAAAAATCCATGATTTACATGATACAAGCGAAAAAGATCTAGGTGGGTTTGTTTGTCGCACTACTCTATTTTAGACTGCTTACCATTGCACATTGGTCTGAACTGGGATAGTGTAGTGTATGCCAAAATCACCGCCTTAATCTTCTGATGGCTTTCATGCCTAGGCTTGGCTTGATTGGAAAGTATAAGGTAGACAAACAAATAACCCCTGGCATTATGAAAAGAACAGCAAATTTATTGATCATCAAGTTTGTTTTTAATGCTCCATTTGAACTGGACTTGTCTGTCTAGAGTAGAAATTGACTAGTTTTGCGCAGTCTCTGCTTTTACTTGTCTAGTTATCTTGATTGAGTGGTGATGCTTTTATTTCAAAATGATAAAATCACATGTTGTCATCATGTTTTTAGAGAATGTTAAATTGAGCTGAGCACATGATAATTGGTATTGATGTTGGCATATTTGTTGTTTTATGTGTCTTTGCAACTCTGCCCATTTCGAAGCTTTGCATCTTTTAAATGCTCCTTGATGCTTGCATTGCCAAAGGGGGAGAAATTTTTGAGTTCTCTACAACAAGGGGTAAAATAACTCAGGGGGAGTTTTATCTTGCAAAGGGAAAGATTTGCCGAAGGGGTTTTTACTCTGTTGAAAAAGGGGGAGGAAAATTCTTTTGTCAAGTGACTTGATTTGGCTCGTTTCTGAGTTTTTATGGTCACTTGTGTGCTGAAAGTTTTCAAATTTTCTTGAACTTGAATTTGGTTGTCAATGCACTCATCAAGGGGGAGATTGAGAAACCAAGGGTTGGTTTTGGAGTCTGTGATGAGTGATTGACAGATTTTACACTCTGATTCAAAGGGGTCCCTCCGAAGGGGTTCGGAGGTGGTTTCACCGAAGGGTTCGGTGGGTCTGGTTGCTGCAGGTGTTGCAACGGAGTGTGCCTGTCGGAGGGGTCCGACAGTACATGATGACTGGGTTGTATCGAAGGGTTCGGTACTTTGGGCGGTACACTATAGTGTGTACCGAAGGTTGTTTACCCGGAGAGGACTCCGGGGTACTGGATAGACTTGTCTGCTTGTCTGTGGTGCGCAGGTGACTTCGGAGGCGACAGGCGGTTCGTATAAAGTGAACCTGGGTCAAGCGGGAGGCTTGATGCCAGGGGAGCAGAGAGCTCCGTCATGAAGGCTGCGAAGGGGTCGAGGTCGTACCTCGGGTCGAGGTGTGCCAGGAGAAGGCAGTAAGTGCGGAGCGTGGTTCCGGGTGAAGGTACTCCGAGACAAAGTCCTCGGAGGCGAGGCACTTCGAAGGGTACTCCGAATGGAGTGACTTCGAAGTATGGTGGACGAAGTCCTCATTGATGAGGCAAGGCATTCGAAGTGTGCTCCGGAGGGAGACACTCGAAGGTATACTCAACGAAGGTCTTAGAAGTCGAGGTGCATCGAAGGCATGGTACGGGTGAGGATCGTCGAGG
The DNA here is from genome assembly GCA_019279435.1 of Zizania palustris. Lineage (NCBI taxonomy): Eukaryota > Viridiplantae > Streptophyta > Magnoliopsida > Poales > Poaceae > Zizania > Zizania palustris. The sequence goes on along the minus strand of JAAALK010000283.1, from coordinate 5,870,559 downwards.
AGTGTGCTCGGGGAGAGACACTGTGACGAAGTGCTCATGGAATGCTTCATGCGGAGGCCTTGGACGAAGGAGGGACTTCGAAGGGTGATACTCCGAAGATGGGACTTCGGAGTGAGGCTGACTTCGGAGTGAGGCAGGCTTCGGAGTGAAGCTGACTCCAGAGTGAAGCAGGCTTCGGAGTGAGGCTGGCTCCGGAGTGAGGCTGACTTGAGGTACTTCGGCCATGCATGGCTTTGGTACACGGACTGACGGAGTTCGAGCTGGGAGAAGCGGCGAAGCCGTGGTGGTCCACTCCGAAGGTGTTGGTGCGAAGGCCCAAGGGCTTTGACGGCTTCGGCTCAAAACCGTCACTGTATCGAAGGCTAACTTCGGTGAAGCGAAGGCCGTCAGGCTCAAGGCTTCACACCGAAGCTACCGCACCCCTCGCGTGCGAAGGGGGGCTTCAGAAGAATCCAAGACTGCAAAGGCTGACAGCATCTGCTCTGCAAAAGCTAGTGTTGTCCCCTCTGCGAAGCTGACAAAAGAAGCCTCCAAATAAAGTAGACTACCAGTTGTACCCCCTGTTCTGATGAGACAAAAGCAGTGTAAACCCTAGGGGTAAAGTAGTCTATTCACAGGGTTGAATAGTGCCTATAAATAGTGGAGGCTGGCTAGGTCACATTAACACTTTGAGCAGTCATTTTTGAGCTCCTGTGCTAGCCACCACATACTCTTGTGTTCATCCTGTGAGTTCATTTTGTGTTCCCTGTTCAAGCAATGAAGCTTTGATTCTGTTTTCATTTACTGCTTGAACTTGTATGCGTACTTCTCTGCATGCTTTGATTTCTCTGTGCACCATCTTCTTGTGAGTTTTCTGGAGAGGTGTGTGAGAAGTCTGTCCGGGGTGAAGTGTGTTTTTCAGTGTCTATTCGCTCTATGTAAACTGGAGGCTAGACCTCTCTGATTACTAGCGAAGCACTATTCGAAGCCCGTTTCTTTCCCTTGTCGAAGTCCTCCGGTAAGTCTGTTCAGTGTGCGTTTAGACCTTCGAAGTACGAAGCCCAGCACTAGTTGCTGTTGCTGAGTATTTGGTCGAAGTCTGCAGAGGGAAGTCTGCTCTTGCGAAGGGTGAAGTGCGAAGCCTGCTCAAAGGCACCCAGTGTGCGGAGCCTGCACTGTCTTAGCAGAGCTGAATTTTCGGGGTTGTGGGTGGAGCGAAGTCTTCTTGGCTTCGAACTTTTGCTCCTTGCAAAGCCTGTTTTCGGAGCTGTAAAATACCTCCGAACCAGAACTTCGAAGGGTGTGTTCGAAGCCTGTTCCGCAGAAGACAGAATTAAAATAGAAGGCTATTTTTGGTCTAAAATTTTAAAAGCTCCCATTCATCCCCCCTCTGGTCGACGTTTCCGGTCCAACAGAATTGTTAGAAACTTGCGCTCCATTGGGACGCTAGCTTACTCTGATCATGACCGAGCAATTAAACTTCTCTATGCTCTGGATCGTAGCATATGGGAAGTAAAGATCTCAAGCATTGAAGGGTCTGTGAGTTTTGATACTTTGACATGCGATGAACTCTTCAGTAAGCTTAATCCACCGAGATAGCCAAGGCATCTCGTTTTGGGATTAGGAACTCTTTGCCACAATCCATGGCATTAGTTTCTGGTTCCGGCAGTGGCACCTCATCTGGAGGTAGCATGTCTGGTGTTTGTGCTTTGTCTGGGGGTTTTGCCTTGTCTTCTTTGGTCTCTATCACAAAGGAACACGTGGACACATTGGACGATGAAGAGCTTGCTCTTATAGTCAAAAAGTTCACTAGGTTCTACCATGATAGAAGAAATCAGAGGAGAGGAGGCTCTCGAGGGTGTTTTGAGTGCGGTGACCTTAATCACATTAAAGCCAATTTCCCAAAACTGAAAGCCAAAAATGAACATGAACACAAATATCATAAAAGAGATAAAAAACCATTTTATAAAGGCAAAAGAGGAAAAGTGGCGAAATGGATGGCTAGAGCTTTCGTGGCGGCACTCAGTGACATCGACATCACCTTGACTGAAGAACCAAGTTCTGATGAAGATGAACCAGGCAAGAATGAAGAAAAGAAGGAAAAGATGAAGGACTTCAACGGCCTCTGCTTCATGGCCAATGGCAAGCAAAGCAGTGATGAGCTTGACTCATCTAAGGTTAGTCTATCTCTTGATCAATTACTTGTTCAAAACGATGAATTACATGATGCAATTATTTCACAAAATAGACTGCTTAAACTTGCTGGTAAAGAACGAAAAAGAACAAAAGCTTAAAATTGAATCACTTTCTACTGAACTTGCTTTGTTGAAGTCTAAATCTGAAATTGTTGAATGTGAGTCATGTCTTGTCGTTATGGATGAACTTGCTCAGTTACGTCTGATTCATGCTCAAAACATTGAAAAACTTGAAAATGTTCAGAAGCAACTCTTAGTGCTGGAGTCTAGTCCTGGTGCCATCGATGAATGCTTAAATTTCACATTACTGATTAAAAGCATTAGTGTGAGAGATAAGCATATCGATGAGCTTAAGGTTAGATTGGAGAGTGTTGAGTGTTCTAAGGAAGTGCAGCCGGCGTGTCCCACCTGCATCACCCTTAAGGACCAAATCAACTTTGCTAGAGAGCAAGTAGAAAAACTGAAGTGTGAGAATGATTATCTGCTTTCCTTGGTAGACAAATGCACTGAAGGGAAAGGGAAAATGGATTTGCTTTTGGATAAAACAAAAATGTGCACTGACAGGGCAGGGTTAGCTCTTGGGGTAGGTTATGAGAGGACTTCATCTAATACCCCAAGCCAAACTGTGTTCACTCTACCTACCACCCTTGAGAAAGAGAGAGCCCAGTTAGACACACCTCAAAAATCCAAAAATCCTAACCAACCCAAAAATATAATCATTCCACCACTCAAGACAGACTCCAAGCAAAAACCTAAGAAAACTGTGAGGTTTGCACCAGAAACCTATAAACCTAAACCGAAGAAAGTTTTTCATTGCACTTATTGTCATCGTGTAGGTCATTTGATTGGTTTTTGCTATAGACGCATGAAAGATGAATGTCGTGCTCATGCTTTACGTTTTCATGATTATCCATCATTTGATATGCATGACTAAGGTTATAATACTTATATTGATTATGAGGCTCCATATAGTTATATGAGTGGCTATGCCCATTGTGGTGTATATCGTACATCGTATGATGATAGACCACGTAGGCGTTTTGGTCCAAATTATTTTAGGAGACCTATGCGATTTGCAAGGAGATCTCATGTTCAGTATGGTTCTCATCCCACACAGTCTCTTGCTTTACCTACTTCTCGAGTAGTTCAGTGCTGGATACCTAGGCATCTTATCTCTAAACCCAGCGCTGAGTACTCAAGATCTCCCGTCTCTACTTAGGGGAGTCATGGGAGGCTGGAGGACAAGTGGATCATTGATTCCACGTGTTCACGTCACATGACCGGAAAGTCTTCATGGTTCTCCAGCTTCACCTCAGCCGGGCATTTAGAAAGCATCACATTTGGAAACAATCGCAAAAGCAGAGTGAAGGGCAAAGGTATGATCAAAATTAATGAAAATTTCACTCTCACAAATGTTGCTTTGGTTGAGGACTTGGGTACAATTTGCTTTCTGTTTCTCAATTTCTTGATGAGTGTTTTGAGGTTCATTTTAGTCGTGATGCCTCTTATGTGCTTGATTCTTCTAGTGTTTTCATTTGCAAAATCTTGAGAGTAGGGAGAATTTTTGGAGCTGATTTCACTGAGTCTTTTGGATCTTCTCATTGTCTTTTAGATGAACCGTCTTCTGAGCTTTGGATGTGGCATAGGAGACTAGGACACATGAGCTTTGATCTTCTTGTGAGATTGAGTGCCCTAGGACTCATCCGAGGATTGCCCGAGCTAAAATTTGAGAAGAACCTTATTTGTGCTCCATGTCATATTGGAAAAATGGTTGCTGCCTCGCATTACCCCATAAACATGGTGATGACTAAGTGACCCGGTGAGCTTCTTCATATGGATACAGTTGGTCCATCCCGGGTTAGCTCTTTAGGCGGCAAATGGTGCGTACTTGTTGTGGTTGATGACTATTCTCGTTACTCTTGGGTTTTCTTTCTCGTAAGCAAGGATGAAGTGTTCATACACTTTTGGAGCTTAGCACTGAGGCTATTCAATGAACTCCCTGGTGCAATGAAAGCCATTCAAAGCGACAACGACACCGAGTTCAAAAATAGATCTTTTGCAGAATTTTTTCTTGAACATGGGATTGAACATCAGTTTTCTGCACCGAGAGTTGCTCAACTAAATGGTGTAGTTGAGAGGAAAAATCGCACACTTGTGGAGATGGATAGGATGATGCTGAATGAGCACAGGACTCCTAGAAAATTTTGGGCTGAAGCCATGAGTACAACATGCTACATCTCCAACATGATCTTTTTGCGCTCTTTGCTGAATGTGACTTCTTATGAACTTCGCTTTGGGAGGAAGCCCAAGGTCACTCACTTCAGAGTGTTTGGATGTCGTTGCTTCATCCGAAAGCGAGGTAATTTGGACAAATTTGAATCGTGCGCATCTGATGGGATCTTTTTGGGCTATTCTTTGCATGGTCACTCTTATCGTGTTTTCAATCTTGAAACTAACACATTGGTTGAATCTTGTGATGTAACTTTTGATGAAACATCCCCATGTGTTAGCAATAACTTTGAATTTACAAGTGAGCACGATATGAGTGAAACACTTTTTGAGGAAGAAGATTCATTAGATGATGAAGATCCTAAGGTTGTACCACTACCTCCCTCTATGGCGACTCCAGAAGTTTCGACCACGTCGACAAGAGGACCTGAAGATTCTACTTCTAAGAGTGTGGAGAAAACTTCGGCAAGAGTTGAGGGGAGATTCTCTCGTAGAGAGAAGCACTGCTTCATATTCAAAGAATGCATCTGTTGACACGAAAACGTGCCCCCGCACTTGGGTCAGTTCGACGATCCAAAAGTGTGCGCATACTTAGGGACAAGCCTAAGCGTGACGCAGCACCGATGTCGCGTTATGACTACCCTTAGTCGTGATAAGGGGGTTGAAGTCGCCAGGCAATCAGATCACACAAAATAATCCAATTAGCCGAAAGAAATATATTAAACAGAATAAAACCAGCAAACCGGTCGGAGCCTGTCTGCTTCGGAGTGTGGTGCGAAGGGGTCACCGAAGTATACCTTTGGCATCTGGTGTGAAGTGTCTCACCGAAGGATGCCTTCGGCGTTCGGACTGGTCCGGTCGAAGATGAACTCCAAACGGATCCGGACATGACAATCACCTCCGAACGGTGGGGTTCGGCGCGAAGTCTCTAATACAACGAAGTACAAAATAATGACCCAAACGCCATGCGCGGGCGTGACTTTGTCTAGAGCGAGGTATGAGTGTGGCGAATCCTATAGCGACGAAGTATGCGAGCGAAGCATGTAGTCGAAGCCCATAGTCTCGCCGAAGGGTGTTCCAACAACCTCCGAAACCAATCCCTTAGCTCCGGACGCCTCCGATGAAGTAACTCCGAACTTGGAAACCTGCAACAGAGGGGATTCAAAATACCAATTCGGTCTAAGGACTGAATTCTGCTAAGTGTTGCACTAGTAGCGAAGGTAGCAACCTGTTACGCAGATTAGCGGATACTTCACAGGCGAAGTAACAAGGCGATAGCAATATATTATGTAGATTAACGGATCCTTCACAAGCGAAGTAACAAGGATTACCACTGTTCCGAAGTGGCCGGTGGAGGGCTTCCAGGAAAACCCACGAAGAGGTACAGGAAAATAAAGATAAAGTAAATGCGATCAAATCTAGGGCTTTGTGTTTGAGTTGTGTTGGGGCGTCCTCTAAGCTGGCCTCGCCTCTCTATTTATAGGGGCCAAACTTCTGATCTAATCTGCTATAATTCAGCTTGGATAGAGATAAAAACATAGCCGGAATTGTATCCAACTCTGTCTCTGCCGAAGTGGGCTTTGGCCAGGCCCGTCGAAGCCTGCTCCTCGGGCTGAAGCTTCGGTAGCGTGGGCCTCCGAAGGCTTCCTGGCCAAAGGCCGTGGGCTGGCCAGAGGCTTTCGGAGCCCATAGCCCAATGGACCTTCGGCCCTATAGGGCTTCGGCCTGACCTCAGACATGTGTATTTTTGGCCCAAATCACAAAAATTGATATTTTGACAATCTCGGCCATTAATGCCATTTTTTGCTATCAACACATGCCCCCCTGTCTTTTAGTGAACTGAGTGAACTAAAAGCACAACGAGCTGAAGACGATACCATCCATATCGGCTTTTCGACACCTTCTATGCTGTTTGCCACACGCTTGGGAAATACCTTTTCAAGTACCTACCATTCAAAGCTCTTCGAAACCGCTCTCCTTGCAGAGATTCCAACACGTATGCATTGTCGGGAGCGATCTCGGCTATTTTAAAAGGACCTTCCCAACTAGGTGACCATTTACCAAATTTGGGACTCTTCGTGCCTAAGGGTAAAATCGTCTTCCACACCAAATCTCTTACTTGAAACAATTTTGGTTTAACCTTCTTATTGTAGGCACGAAGGTTGGCAGAGTACTATGGTCCAGGGACCTCGGCACGCAGTGACCTTCGGCGGCCGGAGGGGTCCGACCCGGAGGGTGCGCTTGCCCACTATCACTAGCTTCGGTAGTGAGACCAAGCATCAGCTTCTCCAATACAGAAAATTTTCCTCTCCTGACTTGGTAACCAGATGCTTGCTGAGCCAAATCATTTGCAATCGAATTGGCCTCTCTTGACACGTGCGAGATTTTGAAGTCATCAAAAACAGCAACTATGTCCAGACATTTATCCAAGTAACTATTCAGCAAGCCGTTAACGCATTGATTATTTTTAGCCACTTGTTGCACTACTAACAAAGAATCACCATATGCGTGAACATGTCTAGCGCCTACAGATTCTAGTAATTCAAGCCCTAGCAATAAAGCTTCGTATTCAGCTTGGTTATTAGTGGTAGGAAATTCCAGACGGGCCGAAGTTTCAAAGTGCATTCCATTAGGTGATATGAGAACCACTCCAATACCTTGGCCACTCTTGCAAGCCAAACCATCAAAATAGAGTTTCCATGGCACTACCTCAAGTAGAGCAACATTGTTACTCCAGCTGACATATATGTGGTGATCAACTATAAAGTTGGCTATGATTTGGCCTTTCATAGCTCTCTGGTGTTCGTAGGCCAAATCATATTCGATCAACGCGTAAGCCCATTTTTCGATTCTTCCACTTAGAATCGGCTTCTGTAACATATGCTTTATAACATCGGTTTGGCAAATGACAACACATGTAGTGGGGAGAAGATAATGGCGTAATTTGGTGCACGCGTAGTAAAGTGATAAACACAAATGTTCCATAAACGCGTACCTGGTTTCGGCGTCCAGCAGGCAGCGGCTCAAGAACGTGATGATGTACTCTTTTCCTTATACCTCCTGGGTTAGCACGACCCCAATCATGCTATCTTTAGCAGCAATATATAGCCGAAACGGAATCCCGGCTTTGGGTGCTCTCACCACAGGTGGTGATGACAAGCACTCCTTGATTTTCTCAAAGGCACGTTGCTGGCTTGCCACCCAAGTGAACTCGGCTTCATTCTTTAGCTGGAGTATGGGGACAAAGTGAGAAACCATGTTGAAGAATATCGTTTTGATATTCCAGATGTGATGAGTGATTGTCAACGGAAGTCAAAGGAAGGGAGAGATGAAGACCTGCCGAGTCTGAGGCGCATGTGACTTAGGTACACGGGCAGTGAGCGACGGCCGGGCAGAGGAGCCGCGGAGTTGGGCTGGCCCAATCCGGGTACATGGCTAGGAGCGGCAGATGATCCACTGGTCTGTTGACTGGGTTTGACTCAGGTACACGGGCGGCGAGCGATTGCCGGGCTGAGGAAGCTGCGGGGTCGGGTTGGACCAATCCGGGTACCCGGTGCGAAGACGGTGGACGCTTTGTCTGTTTCGGCGTAAAACTGACAATCTATGTTTAATGTGTTTTTAGGATATTAATATTTAGTTTCTAAGTTTAGAATATTTTTATTTAAGTCAGGTAATTTTTTTAAGAATATTTTAGTAATTTTCAGAATTTATTTTAGAGTTAGTTTATTTTACCCGAGGGTAAAGTAGTCTTTTCATGTATTAGGATTTGCCTATAAATAGTTGACTGTTATTTTTTATTCCCTAGATTGAATCTACAGTCCATGAGTTTTTGGTTCTGATCTCCTATTTTCCTTCACCGTCAAACTCCTTTCTCCACCGGCGCTTTTCTCCATCGCTTGATCTACTATAGAGGCTAGATGTTTTGCCGGACAGCTACAGAGGTGCCGACACCATGAACGACTACAGGAAGCGATAGCGCCAGAGATGAGTAATTGCTGTATTGGTTTTTGACAACTCTTTTTCTTGCATGTTTGCTACAGAAGTGCATGCGAATGTCTAAACACTTTGTGTAGTACATATTTTGAATGATCCATTTTAGGAATTTGCTCAAAATTTCTGCATGTCTGAATATTTCTTTTGCTAGATCAAAGTAACACATCTGGTTCAGTTTTCTGGAAAAACTATTTTCCTCTGATTTGTGCTGAAACTTTTTTAAGGTGTTTGATCCAAAGTTTAACCCATACATGTTTGTTGATTATCTGATTCTGTGATTGATAACACTTTCTCTGGATAATCTCTTTCCTTAAACCGGGTGAGGAACCGAACAAACTTTAGAGACTCTCCAGAACATTCAAGAGGGATGAAACTCAAATTGAAATTTGCATCTGCCGTGGCTTTATTTCTGCCGTGAGAAACTTCTTCGGTTATTGCGCTGGATCATCTACAGGCACCAGCACCTTGTCGACAAGAGCTACAACATCGCTGGTTTTGCCGGGAAGAGAAATCACATTTTACTTTTGCCATGTGTTCATCCGAAGAAGAAAATTTTCTGCACTGCTTTTCTTGCGTTGGATTCTCTGCAGTGTTCTTCTATTCTACCGGATGAAGCAATTGTGTTCTACCGAATAGAGTTTTAGGATCCCGTGGCTCGACACGAAAGAACAACAGGTAAGGGTTAATCTGTTATTTTTCCGCGAGTTATTAAAATCAATAGTTATCTAGTTTTAATTAGCATAAAAATTAATCTCCTATTTTCTAGGTAATTTCAGTTTAATTAATAATCTCGTAGTTATTATTTTTTTATTATTAAAATTAAACTCATCATTAAATTTTAATCTGTTAAATTTTTATCTCGTATTATTTAAGTGTTTTTAATCTGCTTATATAAAAGGAAAATTTATTAGTCACAGTAATATATTTATTCTAGATTTTCTCGAAATATTTTAGGTTTATTTCTGAATTAATTTCTGGATGATTCATGTTTTTATTTAGTTGATCAGTATTTATTTTTAGACCGTTGTTTGAACAATCTATTAATACATTTAGGTATTTTGCTTACGTTATTAAATTTTGCTAGTACCAATTTTATTTACTACAGTATTTCTATTTAGTTTATCATTAATATCATTTTAATTGGTATACCAGTTATTTTTTAGTCTGGACAACTTTAATTATAGTAATATGCTTTTCTAATATTATTTGTCTGGTTAAGTTTGGTTGGGTGTTGGGATTACGATATAGTTTAGCGAAAAATTTTTAGGCGCCCATTCACCCCCCCTCTGGTCGCTACTTTCGGTCCTACAAGTGGTATCAGAGCGTTGGTTAGTTTTTTTCTAATATCTTAACCGATTCAAAACCTAGGTAGTGACCATGACGTCTTCTGGTAAAATCCCATCCCTAGAAGCTTTTGGCTACACGTATTGGAAGACTCGCATGCGAGCATACCTTATGAGCCAGAGCTCGGACATATGGGAGATTTGTGTTCATCCTAATTTCACCATAACAACTATTTCTGCGGATACTGCTGCTAATGTAATTACCCGGCATCAAAATAATAGTAAGGCAGTGAATATTTTATTTTCTGGTCTAGGTCCCAGTGAGTTTGAGCGTGTTAGCCATCTCACCACTGCTCGAGAGATCTGGGCTACCCTCCAGGCACATCATGAGGGGACAGCTCAGGTCAAGGCTAGGCTTTATCAGACCTACCGGCGTGAGTATGAAAATTTCTCACAGAAGCCGGGTGAGACGGTTGAGGCTTTGTTTGGTCGTTTTCAATCGATCATTAACAAGCTTCGTGTTAACAAGGCCGAGGGTGATCAGCTGGTCTCGGATCATGAACAGGCGCTTAAGGTACTCCATACCTTGGACCCTAATATCTGGGAGATCAAGGTCTCTTCCATTGTTGAGAGCACATCATATGATACCTTGACCATCGCAGAGCTTTTTAGTAAGCTCAAGGCCTCAGAGGTCGATATTCAGTTGAGATCAAATCTCACTGATTCTGGCTCAAAGACTCTGGCGCTTGCGACACCGTCGGCTGATCCTAATGCCATGAGTTGTACTGCTTTTTCCTTGATGTCTATCTCCGAGGAACAACTTGATACTCTAGGAGATGATGATTTGTGCCTGTTTAACAACCGGGTGCGACGTGTCTATGATAAGCAAATGTTTAAGAGACACGGCACAAAATCCGGATGCTTTGAGTGTGGTGAACCACGTCATTTCATCGTTGACTGCCCCAAGCAGAAGAATTACAAGGGCACCAGCGGCAACTCCTACAACTCCGGCAAGTATGACAACTCCCCAAAGGGCAAGCCCAAGACAAGATTTTTTCGAAAGGCTCTGAAGGATTACAGGCGTGAGAACAAGAAGCGAGACAAGACCTTCTTCGCCGAGATGGAGAAAAGATACTCCATGAGATCCTCGTCTTCCTCCTCGTCTTCAAGTTCAAGTGATGAAGAGGTCATGATCAGGAAAGGGAAGGACAGGGACAATCCGGCGGGCCTCTGTTTCATGACCTTCGGGAACAAGCCGAAGAGTCGCTCACGTCACAGCCAAAGACCCCACAAGAGCTTCTACTCAATGGCTCTTGGGGAGAAGAAAGAGAAGGACTCCTCCGACGACTCCGACGACGACGACGATGAGAAGGCATCTTCCTATGAACAAGAAGTTATAAATTTACTAGAACAGAACATTCAGGAGTTGAAGTATAGGGAGAAACTGCTTAGAGGGGCTAAGAAGAGGATAGATGAGCTTGAGAGTGAGCTAGCCACGGCGAATGACAAGATTGAGAGTTTGTCTTCTTCCCCTCGCTTGGGTGATAGTGGTGAGTGCCCTAACTGTGAGGTGCTGTTGTGTGACCTGACGACTCTTAAGTCCAGGTACACAGAAAGAGTAGATGAGAGAGACACATTGGCCACTGAGCTTGAGAGCGCCCAGCAAGAGCTAAAAGATGCTCATGCCACTGTCGTCGCACCTTGTGTAGACTGCCCATCTCATTTAGCTAGTATAGCTGAGCTGAGAGCCAAGAGTGATGAGCAGTTGAGCGAGTTAGCTGGAGTGAGAGCTGAGTTGGAGCAGAATAAGCTAGAGCTTGAGACCTTGTCAGTTCCACCCACTATTTGTGAGAATTGTTTGTCCATTAGAATGGAGTTGATCAAGCTAAAAGCTGAGAAGTCTGTCGAAGTTGATAAAGAGTGTGAGATCTGCTTGTCACAGGTGGAGGTGTTAGATTCTTTGAGAGAGGAGCTAGCTGATGTTCAGAACGAGAACTTTTACCTCTGTCAGTCCTGAGTTGGATTAGTGCCAGAGAGCCACAACTTGGTATGATGATCCAGCAGTTTAGGCCCTGTTTGGCATGGCTCCAACTCTAATCAGAGCAGCTCCACTCCAGAAATCCAGCTAGAGCTGGCTCTGAGTGGAGTTGGAGCTGTGGAGCTGCGATTGAGGTGCTCCAAACAAATGAACTAGAGCTCCAAAAACTCCATGGAGTTACATTTTTTGGAGCTGGGGTGTTTGGCTAGCTCCGATCAACTCTAGCCTGGAGTTCGGCTCCAGAGTCATGCCAAACACCCCCTTAAGAGACAGGATGGGTTTGGGGTAGGTTACACCTATACCAAGGCTGAGTTTGAGAGCGCCATTAGCCGAGGAGTGGAGTGGAGTAAGATGACTCCCGAACAGAGATATACCAAGACTCACTCCACTGAGTCCTTTAAGGATAGTCAGCCCAAAGATGGAGTGATCCAAGAACAACCTAAAGCTCCACCTAAGAAGCAGATCTGGGTTCCTAAGCCTAAAACTCTTCACACTTCTCTTGATTCTTTACCTGGACCTTCTCACACCAAGGATGCTACACCCAACACCACTAAGCCTAAGAATCCTAAGCCTCAACAACATCCCAAGAAGCCTACGTATCATTGTGAGTTTTGTCATAGAGACGGGCATCTTGAGGTGTTTTGCTTTAGGAGGAAGCGGATTGAGCGAGCAGAGAGAGCTCGAGGTGGGCAGGAGCAGTTCTACCAGCAGGGTGGTAGACAGAGAGTTTCTCGACGTAGAGAGAGGCTAGAGGCCAGGCCACGTCGTGTAGGTGGTGGTAGAGGAGACGGTTTTCATGATCGTGCTCCTGAGGGTGGTTTCCATTCCGGCAGAGTTCCAGATCGTTATGGATACGGTTTTGGATCTCGTGACCGTGATTTTGGGAAGAACAGAAGACCGCGCTTTGATCCGCATTTCAGTCCAGACTCATAAGATTCCTTTTGCTTTCCTACATACACGCAGATGGCTCGACACTGGTTTAACACCTTTGCAAAACCTGGTGTTGGACCGTTTGTTCCCACTCATGATTATTGATCTTGATTTGGGAGTTGTGTATCCTTTTTGAGGGTATTTTGAGTCAGCTTTTCATTGGTATCAGTTTTTTACTTTCTTCTTTATTTTTTATTGAGTCTTTTTTTGTGCGTTCATATCTTGCATAATCATCAATCACATTTTGAGCTTGCTTCTGTTATATGATTAATCTGCTTTACTTTCTCTAGCTAGTATATGTTTTTGATTACTTGTCGATGATCATGTTTTGTTTCAGTTCACATGATATATCTGATATTTGTCAATGCATGGCTTTTATGCTTTAAAATTGAAAAATGATCACCATTGCTTCTGGTAACTAGCATGAGTAGGATGAATGCTTTCGCTATCTTTTACATGCCTTGTAGCTAGATCCTTAGATGCAGATACGCAACTTGGACATCTATATGCTTTAAATATGAAAAATGTGCTATAAAAATGATAAAAATTCAGAAAAATAAAAATTTATGCATTTTTATGATTATCAGAAAAGATCCAGGGGGTTTGTTTTTGTCGCATTGCATTGTTCTGGACTGCTTACCATAGCACTTTGGTATTAACTAGGACGGTGTAATGTATGCCAAGACCAGTGTCTTAAGCTTCTGATGGTCCAGTTCTGGCCTAGGCTTGACTTGGTCGGTTAGCATAAGGTTTGACATGCAAATAACCCCTGGCAGAAATGAAAAATAAAAAGAAAAAGAAAAAGTCTAAAAAATTTAAAAAGACGACAAGTTTGCTGAAGCACTTTGATTTGGACAATGCTTATCTTGGTAGATATCAGTTAGCTTTTGCATCTCATGCTTTACTTTGCTTGTCTACTAGAAAAAGTGGTGATGTTTTTGTTTTGCAAAAATCGAAAAATGCGTGCTAATGACTTTCTTAAGATATCATCTATTGCACTGATCTTGTCATGTATCTTAGACAGTATATCTTTCGCTATACCTGTTAGATGTTGTAATTGCAGTTAATCATATCTAAGAAGCATGCTTTTTACACTCCACCTGCACCCCATCTGCATTCATGGCATATTTTGAGGGGGAGCTGCATTTCAGGGGGAGTTTGTGATTATGTCTCTTTAAAGTGCATTTAGTCTCCCTTGATGAGTCCAATTGGCAACAAGGGGGAGAAATTTTGGATATATTTTTGGCTTTCTCTGGGATTTATTTCAGGGGGAATTTATTCTTGTTGGTAATTCTGAGATTTGCACTTGTTTTTGAGGTTTTAATTTTGGTTAATCATAATGACCCATTTTTCTTGCTTCTGTTTGGCTTTTGGTCATTAAGGTTAAACTTTTATTTCCTTTCTTCTATTTTTCTTTTGTTTTGTTTTCTTGTTTCCACATGTTTTGCAGGTTCTGGAGATGAGCTGAAAAGGGTGTTGACAATGCACTCATCAAGGGGGAGATTGAGAAACCATGTTGAAGAATATGGTTTTGATATTCCAGATGTGATGAGTGATTGTCAACGGAAGTCAAAGGAAGGGAGAGATGAAGACCTGCCGAGTCTGAGGCGCATGTGACTCAGGTACACGGGCAGTGAGCGACGGCCGGGCAGAGGTGCCGCGGAGTCGGGCTGGCCCAATCCGAGTACATGGCTAGGAGCGGAAGATGATCCACTGGTCTGTTGACTGGGTTTGGCCCAATCCGAAGAAGAAAATTTTCTGCACTGCTTTTCTTGCGTTGGATTCTCTGCAGTGTTCTTCTATTCTGCCGGATGAAGCAATTGTGTTCTACCGAATAGAGTTTTAGGATCCGTGGCTCGACACGAAAGAACAACAGGTAAGGGTTAATCTGTTGTTTTTCCGCGAGTTATTAAAATCAATAGTTATCTAGTTTTAATTAGCATAAAAATTAATCTCCTATTTTCTAGGTAATTTCAGTTTAATTAATAATCTCGTAGTTATCATTTTTTTATTATTAAAATTAAACTCGTCATTAAATTTTAATCTGTTAAATTTTTATCTCGTATTATTTAAGTGTTTTTAATCTGCTTATATAAAAGGAAAATTTATTAGTCGCAGTAATATATTTATTCTAGATTTCCTCGAAATATTTTAGGTTTATTTCTGAATTAATTTCTGGATGATTCATGTTTTTATTTAGTTGATCAGTATTTATTTTTAGACCGTTGTTTGAACAATCTATTAATACATTTAGGTATTTTGCTTACGTTATTAAATTTTGCTAGTACCAATTTTATTTACTACAGTATTTCTATTTAGTTTATCATTAATATCATTTTAATTGGTATACCAGTTATTTTTTAGTCTGGACAACTTTAATTACAGTAATTTGCTTTTCTAATATTATTTGTCTGGTTAAGTTTGGTTGGGTGTTGGGATTACGATATAGTTTAGCGAAAAATTTTTAGGCGCCCATTCACCCCCCCCTCTGGTCGCTACTTTCGGTCCTACACAAAGGCATCAATCTTGCCGGACAAGTTGGATATAAAGCGACGCAAATAGGTCCTCTTGCTTCTGTACATCCCTTTTGCACGTCGGTGCTGTAATGTTTCTAATTTTCTCAAGCCTCTTAGGATCAATCTCTATGCCTCTCTCGTGAATCATGAAACCTAATAACTTACCCACCGACACAACAAAAGCACACTTGAGTGGGTTCATTTTCAAACCATACTATCGCATCCTATCAAAAGCAACCTTCAAATCGGCTAAATAGTTTCCCATAGCGTCCGATTTGACTACAACATCATCGATGTAAACTTCTAACATAACTCCTAGCAAGTCATGAAAGATTAAGTTCATAGCGCGCTGATACATGGCGCCAGCATTTTTCAAACCAAAAGTCATGACGACCCATTCGAATAAACCGACAAAACCAAGACATCGAAAGGCAGTCTTGTAGACGTCTTCTTCGGCCATAAAGATCTGATTATAACCAGCATTGCCATCAAGAAAACTCAGTACCTTGTGTCCTGAAGCATCGTTGATTAATATGTCGGCTGTCGGCATTGGATACTCGTCTTTCGGAGTGGCTCTGTTCAGATCTCTGAAATCAATACATACCCATATCTTGCCGCTCCCTTTCTTCTCTACAGGCACAATGTTAGCAACCCATTTCGCGTACCTACATGGCCTAATAAACTCAGCTTTGAGTAGTCGCTCTATTTCTTCTTTAACCCGGTCATAGACGGCCGAGTTAAAGTGGCGAGGAGGCTGCTTATAAGGCCTAAATCCGGACTTGATAGGTAGTCGATGCTCCACGAGCTCGCGGCTTAGTCCTAGCATCTCGCTTTACTCCCATGCAAAACAATCGACATACGACCGAAGTAACTTTATTACCTTGGCCTTTTCATCAGGCTGTAAATGTTGGTTTACAAAAGTCGGCCTCGGGATGCTACCATTACCTATGTCAACTTCCTCCAAGGGATCGGTCGACGCAAAACCTTATCCTAATTTCTCTACTTCGCTAAAGTCCCCGATGGCCTCGGCAATACCATCTTTACTAGACCGATATTGCTCCACACGAGACTTTAGCCAATCTAGATTACTCTTGCTAGACATGACTATTAATACAAAAACAACCATGCTACTCCAGCCAGCTTTACAGACACGGGTACAAAATGTCCTCCGGATACGCTAACAAAATCGTAATCCGAAAGATCTCTACCTGACAGACACTCTACTTTGTTATGGACGGCGTCAACCGATACATCGGCCAATGCTACTTGGGCCGAAGTATCCGTGGGAATGACCTCTACCTCATCGTCGTCCCACTGTATCAGGCACTGGTGTAGAGTAGAAGGAATGCAACAATTCGCGTGAATCCAGTCGCGCCCGAGTTGTATGCTGTAGTTACCTTGTACATCGATGACGAAAAATGATGTTGGCAATGTCTTGTTGCCCACCGTCAACTCCATGGAGAGTACGCCCTTGGCTTCGGAGCTCTCACCGTTGAAGCCGTTGAGCATCAAGTTGGTCTTGTTTAGGTCATTATCATCCCTGCCAAGTTTCTTCAATAATGAGTAAGGCATTAAGTTAACAGTGGCACCGCCGTCGATGAGCATTCAGGAAATCGGCTTTCCATCGATGTGACCTCTAACATAGAGAGGCTTCAGATGGCGAGCCGAGTCCTCGGGCTTCTCGAAGATGGCGTTGCGTGAGCCGAGGTTCAATTGAGTGACCTCGGCCTCATCCTGTGGCAGGGCGAACTCGGTGGGCAGCGTGACGATGTTGATGTCCATCACCTGGGGTGCGGGCCCTTCGGAAACGGGCGAGTAATCGTCGTCAAGCATGTCGTCGTCGTCGCTCGGACTAGGAGCCGGGTTGGTCATCTGAACCGACTTCTCCCTCCATACCTGTCTTGTAGCTGGTCGAGGTCGGATTTCCTCGAAGATAGCGTCGTGCTCGTCCTTGGCTTTCTTCTCGCGCATCTCCTGTGCCCGTAGCGGTTGCAGGCGTCTCTTCTATGATTTGGACATTCCTGGAGGTGCCCAAGATGGCTGCGGCTTGGTGCCGGGTGCTACTGCCCAGCTCCTGTCAACTCTGGCCGAAGTGGTACTGCACCCTTCGGCCTTGTGCACCCTACGCTCGGAGGGGCCTTCGCTTTGAACCCCGGCGGACGGACCGGCCTTGTTCGGCCAATCGAAACAGGCTTTGGTGCAGAACCCGGCCGAAGCATGGGACTCACCTCCGTCAGACTTCAGAGACAAAGCCTTCGGGATTAGGACTTCCTAAGACCCCACTCTGATGGTGATGGCTTAGGACTCCCTTTCCTCGGCCTCTTCGCGCCTATACCCTTAGGCTTCGCTATGCATGGCCCGATTCAGAGGCACCACGGATAGTCTGTGGATGATGCCACCCTCCGCTGCATCTGGTTGTCCCTGCCATCTATAATATTCTGAAGGAAAACAAGTCATAGTGTTAAGTTGCGGAGGGTACTCTGACCCGGACACGTGTGGAGGCCACAGAGTTCCTGCCCAGTTGTATGGCGAAGGCATAGGTGGCTCTAGTGGCCTTGCCCACTGTGAGCCGAACCCGTTACCCGGAGGGGGGTTCGACAGAGTTGACGGTGTCTCAGACCATACCAACGAAGGGTCCCGCCACGCCGGAGGTACGTTCGGCCAATGTGGGCCAAAGCCTCCCATCGGAGAGTTCGTCCAAAACGATGCGGGGTTCGGCCATTGGGGGTCGAAGTTGCTGCATAGGGGGTTCAGCCACTAAGGCTCATAGCCACCGCATGGGGGGTTCTACCATTGAGGCTTGAACCTGCCGAACGGGGTGCCAGGCCACTGTTGCCCGAAGCCATTGTGCGGAGGGCTCGGCTGCTTCGGTCCGAAGTCGCCCTCCAAAAGTCTTGGACCCTTCAATTGTCCTAGTATCTTAGCGCAGGGACCTGCTTCCCTGGCCCTTCTTTGATGCTTGTTCAACAACATGTTGTATGTTACCTTCGGCCTCTTGTGAGCCTTAGTCGAAGGGGTGTTAATGTTCTGTTTCCACACTCCTACCTCGGGGTTCTTCGGTATGAGCGTGCGAGTGCGTGACTCTCCAACAATTACATCCTTCCCCTTAGCCGACTCAGCATGTTCTGGCCGAATCAACACCTTCTTCTCGCCGAGGTCGACAGCGTTGACGGGAAAAGGATCTTTATCCAGCTTCATCTTTGGATTATGGTCTATCTTCAATCATACTTCTTCTATGGCCGATTGGATCTGCCGTCGAAAAACATTGCAGTCGTTAGTATTATGTGAATGTGAATCATGCCACTTACAATACGGATGCTTCTTTAACTCATCGGCAGATGGAATGACTTGACCTTTAGGTAACCTGAGAAGCTGACTTTTTAAGAGAAAATCAAATATTTTATCGCACTTGGTTATATCAAATGAGTACTTGACCTCACTAGGTCGATTCTTTGTGGGAGATGGTCGTAACTCGGAGCAAGTGACATGTTTATTCTTAGCATTCGAAACCCATTCGGTCGCGTACATGTTGGCCGAATCCTCCTCTTCTGACTCCTCCTCGTCGGAGCATTCCATGATGTGGATTTCATCCCTAGGCTTGTTAAACGTCTTAATAAACTTCTTATCTTTGGTTCGGCCTTCCTGGACCAAAGCCTGCTGTAAAACATGCCTGACTTCTAAAAAGTTATGGTTGCCTAATCTTTCTTTAATCTCGGGATGCAACCCATTAAATGCTAGCTCCGCCAAGTCTCTTTCCGAAATATTAAGGCTGAAACATCGATTTCTAGTATCCCTAAAACGCTTGATGTATTCAGAGGCGTTCTCGTTATATTTCTGTCTAACCGACGTCAAGTGTGAAAGCCTAAGTTCTGTCTCACCCGTGTAAAAGTAATCATGGAATTTCCGCTCTAAATCATCCCACGTCTGAACGGAGTTCGGCGAGAGCGCCGAAAACCAAGTGAAAGCGGTGCCGGATAGCGAGAGAGAAAATAATCTAACTTTCAGGGCATCTATCCCGCTAACTTCCCCACATTGTGCCAAAAATTGACTAACGTGCTCTAGTGTGGTTTTGCTACCCTCGCCGTCGAACTTAGTGAATTCAGGGATTCTATAGCCACGGGGGTAGGGTATTGTATCGAGATGGTCGGGGTATGGCTTACGGTAAACCCTAACCCGTCCCTTGGGCATGAAGCTGGCACACTCTCTAAATAGTGCGCGGACCCGCTCCTCTATGTCATCTTGGCATGTCGCCTGCGCGCACCTCTCATGCGGGGGCACAACACGTGGTGGGATATCGACGTGTCGGCCATGGGCCTCTTCCCTGCGCGCTATCTGCATGACGTGCTCATGTCCGAGTGCCTGCGCGTGTGGTGCGGGCAGCGCGGGTACCGGTGCAGGTGGTGTTGCATGGTACATAGTGCTAGTTTGACCGTAAGTGTAATGATTAGTCTCGGCCATAAGTGTTGAGGCTGGAGGCATCATGGTCATGCCAGTGCTGTCGTTAGTTATGCCATACACATGGTTTGCCGGAGGTGCACTAGCAATAGGAACCGGGGGTATGGCCTCAGTAAAGCTGAACCTTCTAAGAGTTGCCTCTACTTGGGAGCTGACTGCCGAATCTAAACGGTTGGCTAGCGAAGCGCTAACGACTTGATCTACTGATGCGGCTATTTTTTGCTCAATCTCTAAAGAAGATAAACGAGGCAATATAGGTGTTACCTGAACCTGAGCGAGGTCGGGGGTGGCGATGTCACGCTTGATGAAGCCTGCGCGTGTCTTAACGTAGCCCCCAAGCATCACGTCTTGGCGTGCCTTCAACTTTGCCTCGATCTCTGCTCGGTCTTTTGCAGGGATATCTTCAAGCGTAGGTGTCAAGATGTTGCGGTTGTCGATATTCGCGCCTCCTATTGTGTCCATCGACGGCGTAGACGTAGTAGTCGATGTAGATGTACCGGTGGCCGATGTATACGTACTCGTCATGTTGGCGTAGCTTTCCCCAGCGAAGTTGCCAGAAAGTGTGTTGACACGAAAACGTGCCCCCGCACTTGGGTCAGTTCGATGATCCAAAAGTGTGCGGATACTTAGGGACAAGCCTAAGCGTGACGCAGCACCGACGCCGAAAGAAATATATTAAACATAATAAAACTAGCAAATCGGTCGGAGCCCGTCTGCTTCAGAGTGTGGTGCGATGGGGTCATCGAAGTATACCTTTGGCGTTTGATGCGAAGTGTCTCGCCGAAGGATGCCTTCGGCGTTTGGACTGGTCCGGTCGAAGATGAACTCCGAACAGATCTGGGCATGACAATCACCTCTGAACGGTGGGGTTCGGCGCGAAGTCTCTGATACAGCGAAGTAGAAAATAATGACCCAAATGCCGTGCGCGGGCGTGATTTCGTCCAGAGTGAGGTATGAGCGTGGTGAAGCCTGTAGCGACGAAGTATGCGAGCGAAGCGTGTAGTCGAAGCCCGTAGTCTCGCCCAAGGGTGTTCCAGCAACCTCCAAACCAAATCCCTCAGCTCTGGACGCCTCCGATGAAGTAACTCCGAACTTGGAAACCTGCAACAGAGGGGATTCGAAGTACCAATTCGGTTTGAGGACTGAATGCTGCTAAGTGTTGCACTAGTAGTGAAGGTAGCAATCTGTTATGCAGATTAGCGGATACTTCACTGGCAAAGTAACAAGGCGATAGCAATCTATTACGTAGAGTAACGGATACTTCACAAGCGAAGTAACAAGGATTACCACTGTTCCGAAGTGGTCGGCGAAAGGCTTCCAGGCAGACCCACGAAGAGGTACAGGAAAATAAAGATAAAGTAAATGCGATCAAAGCTAGGGCTTTATGTTTGAGTTGTGTTGGGGGGTCCTATAAGCTGGCCTCGCCTCTCTATTTATAGGGGCCAAACTTCTGATCTAATCTGCTATAATTCAGCTTGGATAGAGATAAAAACTTAGCCGGAATATAACCAACTCTGTCTCTACCAAAGTGGGCTTCGACCAGGCCCATCGAAGTCTTCTCCTCGGGCCGAAGCTTTGGTACCGTGGGCCTCCGAAGGCTTCCTGGCCGACGGCCGTGGGTTGGCCAGAGGCTTTAGGAGCCCACAGCCAAATGGACCTTTGGCCCCATAGGGCTTCAGCCTGACCTCAGACATGGTTATTTTTGGCCCAAATCACAAAAAATGATATTTTGACAATCTCGGCCATTAATGCCATTTTTTGCTATCAACAGCATCCCCCGGAGCAGATCATCGGCGAGCTAAATGAGCGAGTAACCCGATCTCACGCTAATTTCATTGATTCTGCTTTTGTTGCAAATTTTGAACCATTAGATGTTAGTCATGCTTTGTCTGATGCGAGTTGGATCAACGCCATGCATGAGGAACTTGAAAATTTTGATAGAAATCAGGTTTGGATTCTCGTTGATCCACCCCCTAACATTCACATAATTGGTACAAAATGGATTTTCGAAAACAAACAGGGGAGGATGGGGCGATAGTGAGAAACAAAGCTAGGCTAGTGGCTCAAGGGTATTCTCAAGTCAAGGGGATTGATTTTGGAGAAACTTTTGCTCTGGTAGCTCGACTTGAGGCCATTATGATCTTGCTTGCTTTTGCCTCATCGCGTGGCTTTAAACTTTTTCAAATGGATGCAAAAAGTGCGTTTTTGAATGGTTTCATAGGAGAGGACGTGTATGTCAAGCAGCCTCCTGGCTTTGAGGATCCCAAGTACCCCCATAGAGTCTTTAAACTTCACAAAGCACTATATGGGCTCAAGAAAGCACCGAGGGCCTGGTGCGACCGTGTTAGGACATTCTTGATTGAGCACATGTACAAAATGGGGTCTGTTGACAAAACTTTGTTCACTCTCATGCATGGCAAAGACTTCCTACTCGTTGAGATATATGTCAATGATATAATATTTGGTGGTTCATCTCATACACTTGTTGCCGAGTTTGTAGAATCGATCAGCAGGGAATTTGAGATGTCGATGATGGGCGAGCTAACCTTCTTCCTGGGTTTGCAGATCAAACAAAGCAAACAAGGAACTTTTGTTCATCAAACAAAATACATTATAGATTTGCTTAAATGATTTGACATGTCTGACGCTAAACCTCTTGCTATCCCGATGGGTACTTCTGTTGCTCTTGATCCAAATGAAGACGGAGAAGAAGTGGACCAGAAGGAGTATCGCAGCATGATCGGCTCCCTTCTGTACTTGACGGCTATGAGGCCGGACATACACTTTGTTGTGTGTCTGTGCGCTTGTTTTCAGGCTTGTCCAAGGGCATCACATCGTCAAGCTGTCAAACGCATCTTAAGGTACCTCAAGCATACTCTTGAATTCAGTATTTGGTATTCTGCATCATCTTCATTATGCTTGAGAGGTTTTTCTAACGCTGACTTTGCTGGTTGCCGGATTGATCGTAAGAGTACTTCTGGGACGTGTCATTTTCTGGAGTCATCTCTTGTGTGTTGGTCTTCACGCAAACAGTCTTGCGTTGCACAGTCTACAGCCGAGGCTGAATATGTAGCTGCCGCTAGCTGTTGCGCACAGATTTTGTGGATGGTTTCTACTATGCGGGACTTCGGGTTGGAGTTTTCACGTGTTCCATTATTTTGCGATAACACAAGTGCAATCAGTTTAGCAAACAACCCAGTACAACATTCTATGACCAAACACATTGACGTGCGTTATCACTTCTTAAGAGATCACAATGAAAAAGGCGATATTGAATTGCATTTTATTGATACTCAGAATCAGCTTGCAGATATTTTCACCAAGCCTCTCAATGCTTCTCGCTTTGCATTTTTGAGAGGAGAGTTTGGCATTTGTCATCCTTATGGCATCATGTGAGGGGGAGTTGTGTACTTTTGCATATGCTTCTAAAATATGATTAATTTCTTTTACATGTACATGACTTGTGTGTGCACTTTACAATACTGTCTTGTATTCACTGTTTGATTGTGCTTAGAATGAACACATCTATCTATATGGTTTGAGCATGGCTTTTCTTTGCGAAAATTTGAAAATGGTCACTACCAAGCCTGGATTCTAGCATGAATAGGCTAGGGTGCTTTTGCTATTCATTTCTTACTTGATAGCTTTGTCCTTTTCACTTGGATGCTCATATGCAACTTGATCATGTTTTGCTTAAAAATAAAAAAATTGAAAAATTGAAAAATTGAAAAATGATAAATGAAAATGAAAAATGAAAAATGAAAAATGAAAAATGAAAATGAATCAAAAATGCTAAAGTGGTGATAAAATTGAAAATATCCACGTGGGTTTGCATAGTCGCACTACTTTGTTCTGGACTGCATACCATTGCACTTTGGTTTGAACTTGGACATTGAGTTTTACCAAGATCAATGCCTTAAGCTTCTGATGGTTTATCCTAAGCTTGGCTTGATCGGTTAGCATAAGGTTGACTTGCAAATAACCCCTGGCATTAAAAAAGGGATAATAAAATAAAAAGTTTAATTTTCTCGCATATCAAGTTTGCTGCTGCTCCTTGTAGTGGGGTGTGCTTTTCAAGTTTGTTTGTGACTAGCTTTTGTATCTATTACCTTGCCATGTCTAGTACACTAGTCTAGGTAGTGATGCTTTTATTTGCTTAAACTTCAAACTGCTTGCTCATACGGATATTTAGATTGGTTTTATTCAAAGCTTGCCATACAGTTTAGTCAGGACAGGTTGTGAGGCACAAGAGGTGCTTGTACTGTAATTGGATTTAATCATATTCTAGAAGCATTGCATGGTCACTTTACTCTCTCAACTCATGGGGCTATCTTGATGTCTGCATTGCCAAAGGGGGAGAATACTTGAGCTTTTTGGTGAGTTTGTGATCTTTTGAGATTTTGAGGTAGTTTTTGCTTTATCATTTGGCAAGTGACATGTTTTTCTCACTTTGCTCTCTTTAGAGCTTTCATGGTCACTTGTGCGTTGAACCTTTGCTTTATACTTCTTTGGATTTTGTGTTGTCAATGCACTCATCAAGGGAGAGATTGAGGAACATAGTGAGGTTTATCACTATTGTTCAAGGTAATGATGAGTGATTGACAGGGTGAAATCATGGGTTATGTCTGGGTTTTCTGGATATGGTGTGTGTGTTGGTGTTTGTCTCGTGTGTGCAAGCTTGAGTTACTCGTCAACTGTCGATGGCACGGGATCAGGGTTAGATGGGGAATCTAATGTCATATGGTCAAGGGTGTCAGTCGAAGTCGAGAGTGGACTCTGATGTACGCATGGAGGTCGAACAGGACGCTGAGTTGAAGATTGATCAAGATGAAGCGTCGATCGAGTCAGCGAAAGGGAAGCCAGTTCAAGTGACAAGGTGGCTCGAGGGATCGAGAGCGGGAGAGACTTGCTGGCGGTCGGGTTCGCGGACTGACGACGGTCGTCGATGATCAGGAGAGGCTTTGTCAGTTTTTTGCTGAAAACCATCGAAACTTTAAATGTTTTTGTTAATTCAATAAATAGGTGTCTTGTATTAGTTTAAAATTTTCAGTTTCATAGTGTATCCTTTTGATATATTTTTAGAGTGGGTTTACTCTGAAAATATATTAAAAGGAGAGTCCTTTTGTAATTTTTCTTTTAGGGTTTAATAGGGTATTCTCAGGATAACTATTTCTGAATTTGTCAAGGGGCTAAGTGTAAAATGGGGCTTCTAGAACATGGGGGCAGGTAGGATATTATCCCCCATGTCCTGTAGCTGAACTAGAACTGGCAGAAACAAATTTTTCGCTCAGCATTTTCAATCAAAACACTTGAGAAAAACTTTGTGAGATGATTTCTTGATGAAGTACAGTAATCGGGCGATTTTTCAGACACGATACAGAAACTTCGACACGCACTGTTCATCGTATAGCTTCTCCTGATTCCAGCGAGTAAAAGTGTAAGTTCTTCTCTGTTTTCCATGGAATTTCCTGATGATTTTGAGTGATCTCTTGTGAAATTTAATCTTGAAATAGCTGTGTTCTATGCTGAGTATTGATGATCCTTGAAACAATCTTGTTCTCCATATGATGTATGTAAAATCAGTATTGAGTCATGTTTAGAAATATGTTAGAAATGTTTGTGAGCAGGAGTTTTACCACATACCTTTAGTCCTAAAGGTGTTGATCTTCCTGTTATGATTATGGTTCTTAACTGAAGAATTGTGGCTGCAAAATTTGTACGGACACTTTTCTAGAAACTGAACATGTCTGAAATTCATGTTAGAGCTATGCTAATTGATGTTGTGTGAGATCTGGTCAAGTTAGTGTTCTGTTCTGAATATATTTGGTTGAGTTTTTATCAAGGATCTCTTCTATTTTCTGATCACTCTAGTAAAGTTATATAATCAATTTCAGCCTGTTTTCAGTGTGTCCTATTTACTCCAGTTTTGATCAGAACTTAACTGTTCATGTTCATATTTGTTTTTAGATTGAATTCTGTGATATTTTCTGAATTGTCTATAGTTCTGTTCTGATCTTGAGTTGGATGTTCATAGAAAACTGATTCAATATTTGTGATTACTGCTGTGAGCAAGTTTCTGACTGTTGGGAATCAGTTTAACTGAATTTTCCATTTGATAGTGAGTACTAGCTGTTTGAACTTCAGATTGTAGTTAGATTTTCAGTTGTGTACTAGGTTCAATTACTGTTGATGAGTAGGTCTTTTGAATCCATATTTGCCTTGATTTGCTGTTCAGAATGCTAGGCTGAAGTAGACTGTTTTGATTACAAAATCAATTCTGCTGGTGTATGTCTTGATTACAGTAATTACCTTCTTTCTCACTGTTTTGCTGTATACTGTATGAAATCAATGTTTCAGTTAATCTGTAGACTGATTGTAGTATGAAGGTTTGAAATCAAAATTGTTCTGGTAATGAAATCTGCAAATTGAATCAAATCCTAAAATCTGAACTTTTCTGAAATTGGTTCTACTATTCTTTGTCCAGAGTATTTCAGTGTGTTGAGTTGCTTTAGAATTCAATTGTGTCAAGTTGTCACATTTCTCAAATCCTGGTTAGGCTGAATTTGGTTCTGTATTGATGGAAATTTGATATTGCTGCTGAAGTGTGTTGTTAGAAAGTGAGAGCTTATTGTCTATTCCTTTAAATTTCAGTTTTATGTGCAGCTATTGATTAGTTGAGTTGATATCTCAATTTGAGAATCCAAATTCAGTGTGCTATCCTGGAGTGAAGTTGTGTTTGAAATCTATTTACAATTTTGAAGTGAATATCATTCTGATCAATATTTGTCTTTGAGATGAACTATTAGTTTGAATCAGTTTTTGGATTGAACACAGTGTTCAGAAGTACTGCTGTTTTCTGTGCTAAATCACATTTGATCAATTTCAGACCTCCTATGTTGTGTATTCAAAGTGAACTGAATCTGTAGACTGATCTATTTGAATTTTCAATTTAGAATCTGAATTGAAAACCTGAATCTCTGAGTATTTACTGATGTTCTGAATCCTATCGGAGTTTCATTGTTCAATACCTTTCTGTCGACTGTCTATTTGTCGAAATAGCGATTGTATTTCGGAGTTTCTAGTATCGATAATACAGATCGACTGATCAAACTCCGAGTTGATTTGAAATCTGTGTTTGAATCATGTTTTGAACAGTTACTGTGCTTCTTTATTCAAAATTGGTTTTGCAATATTTCAGAGGTGCGATGGGAGATTTGACCAGGCCATCACATTCGAAAGAAAGTGTCAAGACGCCTATTCACCCCCTCTAGTCACCATTCCGATCCCACAATATATTCCACTTGTGTCTAGGAGACACTCATCGGCCTTTAGGCACAGGGACTTCACCTTATCGGTTGATGGCGTGCTCAGCCCGATAACGTGGACATGGTCATCGGCCCTATGGCCGATCGGCGCGTCTATTCATGTTTATTTTATTCTCACCACAGTCATCGGCTCGATAGCCAATTGGCATTGCTACTAACATTATTCTCTTTGGTTCCTTATTAGTTGTAGGGTCAAACTGATTGGCATGCTCAGAATCTTTTTTTAAGATTATAGGACCTTCACAGGAGTTAATAGATCTCCTAGGCCACGCGTGTGAGCAAAAACGACACCAACATGCTTTTTGGTGAGTCCAGTCACCCCAACAGTCACATTGACTAGGTCCGTGTTCTTCAAGGTTGCATCATGTCGATCTTTTGAGGCATCGGTCTGGTCGGTATGATCACGGTTTATCTTGGTATATTTTTCTAGGTCTAAGGCTGCATCACTTTGATCTCTTAAATTGATGTGAATTAGGTGGCATCCTTTGAGGCTTCATTGGTTATGTCCGACATCTCGTTCTATTGTATCTAGTTCATGCCGTATACAATTCATCCAAATAAAGTATGATCGATGCATTGAAGTGTTATTGATTGCTCGTGACTAGCAATTTTCTTGGTTAGGTCTAATCTTGTGGTTACGGTAATTTAATGGTATAGATATGTTGGTTGGTATGTTGAGTTTAGTTTCTATCGGAGTAAAAGCTGATAGGTTATCTTTAATTCTATGTTATATTCCACTCGCGTCTGGGTGACACTCATTGGACTTTATGCGAAAGGACTTCACCTTATTGACCGATGGCATGTTCATCCCAATATCGTGGACATGGTCATAGGCCCTATGGCCAATCGGTGTGTCCTTTCATGATTATTTTATTCTCTCCACAGTCATCGACCCGATAGCCAATCAGTGTTGCTACTTATGTTATTCTCTCTGGTCGTTAATAGCTGCAGGGTCAAACTGATTGGCATGCTCAAAACCTTTATTCTAATATTGTAGGACCCGCACCGGAGTTAAGTAGATCTCTCAGGCCATGCATGTGACTAAAAAAGATACCAACACGTTTTTTGGCACGCCTAGTGGGATATTCTTCAGCCATTCATCCATGGCGGGTGAAGTCGATGGTAGTAACATCATCCCAATAACTATGGAGGCTTTGACCGATGAACAAAGGGCGGAGGTTCAAGACCACGTGGAAAACTTTAAGTAGTTGTGCCTCGAAGATTTTGGCATGACTCGATATGGCCATGCCCAGAGGAGTCAGCTACCGAAACTAGCCATGGTTGGCGAGATATCTTAGTGGGTTGAGAGTCCGTGGGTCACTTTTTAGAAAACCGTTGACAATTCTCTCCATCACACACTCATCAATCAGTCTAAGGTATTGGTTAATACCATGTACGGGTTGATCAAGAAGATTGTTGATGGGACTATTCCTCAAGAGCCGACACAAGGCCTAGTGTATTTCCTGACTAATTATCCTCGTCTCCTATAAAACACTCAACATACTCGGCCAGTGCCACCACCACAAGGGCCAATAAGGAAGGGTCTGCCGAACACTTCGTTCGGCCGGGAGGTTGACATGGCGGTCTCGTTACCTAAACCTATGCTCCAAGGGCTACGCAAACAAGAATTGTCCTAGAATATGTATCTCTTGGGAAGAAGTATGCCACTCTCCTAGCCTTCAACCGTGCCGCAAGGGCCGATCAGGCAAGAGGTAGCACAACCTACTTATGGAATTGCTAGGAACATGTTGCCTGATCTTGTGCCACCAAGGGGGCACCCGACGACATCCCTCAAGGATACCATCAGACCGCATCCTACGGACTACCACCCTAGACCAATGAAAAACAAAGATACAATGTTGTTCGGCTGGATCAGTATCAACAACCTCCAATGACTGATCGATACCCCACGTTGAACCAGTACGAAGACGATTGGGTGAACCAAATCACTGAAGTTATTTAGCACCAGTTTGGGTTCAAGCCTAAAGTTTAGACGTACGTTTATCGGTGACCGTACCCGGAGTTGTTCAATCGGGTGTCGCTACCGAACCGATACAAGATCCCTGACTTCACCAAGTTTTGGGGGCAGGAGTCGGTCTCCATGATCAATCACGTTAGTTGTTTTCTTGCCCAGTGTGGCAAGGCATCGGTCGAGGAAGCACTCACAGTCAGATTGTTACCGCTGTCACTATTTGGATCAGCTTTCGCGTGGTACTCGTCACAGCCAAAGAACTCTATCAAAGGATGGGCAGATCTGGAGAAGATGTTTTACAAGTATTTATTCACCGACATACATGAGATGAAGCTTAATGACTTGATGACAGTAAAGCACAAGATCGATGAGTCGGTGCAAGATTATGCGCAAAGATTTCACGACATGAGAAGTAGGTGCTATAGCTTGAACCTCAGCAATGCACAACTATCAGAGTTAGCATTCTAGCAGCTCCTGAATCCAATAAAAGAAAGGTTTTCATCGCAAGAGTTCGAGAGCCTCTCCTACCTAGTACAATGGGTATCGCCCCATGAGAGCCGATTCCAGGAGGCAAAAAGGGACAAGTATCAGAAGAAGGTGGTGTATACTCAGGTATTCCATTCAGACTACGATGAGGATAGCGGGTCCGATGTGGAGGTCGGCTTGGCCAAATGTACCCAAAAAAGGAAGCATATCGTGTGTCCTTGGGTAAAGGCAACTGATAAAGAATAAAAGTATGATTTCTACATTAGTAAGGCTGATAGGATATTCGACCTATTGCTCAAATAAAAGTAGATCCAGTTGCTGCATAATCATGTGATACCACTCGCTGATGAATTGAAGAAGAAGAATTACTGTAAGTGGGATAACTCCCCATCGCACCACACTAATGAATTCAAGGTATTTCGACAGCAAATCCAATCGGTCATGGAGCAAGGCCGAATCAAGTTTGATGATGGGAAGAAGTCGATGAATATTGATGGCCACCCTTTCCCAGTCAACATGGTGCATGGACACCACGTTGATTATCAGCATTCTAAGAAGAGAAGGTGAGACAGTAGTAGTGTCACTTCCTCGGACCTGATAGGAAAATATGAAATAATGTCAAGAGAAAGGATGGACAGCAAGGAAGATTATGATTACTCACGGTTCAACCCCCATTGGAATTGTGGGTACTTCAGATTCTGCTGGAATGAAGGGTCATGTTTGTCGTCAATGGACGACTGCCCTGAGTGTGGTAGCAAAGACAAGTGTCAAGGCGGTCATGATCCGCACACTGATAGGAGGAGGTCACATAGTCAGGAAAGGTTGGCCATCCATCAGAGGTTATCACCACCAAGAGCGTTGATACTCGAAAGGCTTGGTCCTGTCAATTCCAAGGAAAAGGACCAATCGACCGATGACAACGTCATGTCAAGAAAGCTACAGTGGTGCCCCAACAGGATATTCACAAAGAATTAGAAGAGGAGAGTATAATGGCTGCAGTAGAAGGAGTTGAAGGGTGCAGAGTCACAAGAATTAGACTGATCGGCCCTAAAGGATTAAGAGTGAATGGCGAGTGAAAGACATGGCCGATCACAGCGATAAGAAAGAAGCAGGGATAAACATGGTTTTCTTCCTCCCTGTAGAGTATCGGGCTACTCCCAAATACGACGCTGGGCAAGCTGATACAATGGGCCAACTTGTATTGATCCCGCAGCTAGTAGTATTCGACAAGCTAGAAAATCACGAACATCGACACCTGAGACCTCTTTACATGAAGGGCTTGATCAACGGGAAGCCGATGTCCAAGATGATGATAGACGAAGGCGCAACCATCAACTTGATGCCTTATGCCACCTTTTGAAAGCTCGGAAAGGGCCGGAAGACCTCATCAAAACCAATACGGTACTAAAGGACTTCAGCGGCAATTCATCAAAAACAATGGGGGTATCAAACACAGAGTTGACGGTTGGGACCAAGACCGTGCGACCACCGTCTTCGTCATAAAGGGAAAAGGATCCTATAGTCTGTTGTTGGGGCGCAATTGGATTCATGAGAATTGTTGTGTCCTGTCAACAATGCATCAAAGTCTCATATAGTGGGTTGGCGATCAAGTGGAAATCGTTCATGTCGATAAATCGGTTAACATAGCAATAGTCGATTTATCGGTATGGGAGATGGAAGAAGTCGTCTGCCTGTCTGGCAGGGCTTGGGATGAAGATTTTCTTGAAGTATCAAAAGATAGAATCAAACCAATCATCAAAGAACATCCCAAGCTTACCCTTTGAAGGCGACATGGATGAAGTAGAAGGTAAACTCGATCAAGGATTCACCGCAACCGATGAGCTACAGGAAGTAGACATTGGACCCGGTGACAGATCGAGGCCAAACTTTAGAAGTGCTCAACTTCCCGATGAAATAAAGTATGAATTAATTGCATTATTATGGGAGTACCGGGATTGCTTCGCATGGGAATATCATGAAATGTCAGGTCTAAGCTGATCGATTGTAGAACATCGACTCCCAATAAGACAGGGGTATCGACCATTCAAGCAGTCACATCAGCGGTTCAAGGCAGAAATTTATCCATATATTAAGGCTTATGTAACAAGGCTATATGATGCAAGATTCATAAGGTCGTGCCGATACACAGAGTCGGTATCGAACATTGTGCCAATATGGAAGAAAAGTGGGAAGCTTAGAATATGTGTTGACTTTAGAGATCTGAACAAGGCAACCTCGAAGGATGAATACCCAATGTCGATCGTGGATTTGCTGGTGGATGCTGCATCGGGCCATAAGATTATTACTTTCATGTATGGGAATGTAGGTTATAGTTAGATTTTCATTCCTAACGAAGACATCCACAAGACGGCCTTTCGGTGCCTAGGATCTACCGGACTTTATGAGTGGGTGGTGACGACCTTCGGCTTGAATAATGCTAGAGAAACTTACCAGAGGGCCATGAACTACATTTTCCATGACTTGATCGGCATATTGGTGGAAATATATATAGACGGCATAGTGGTAAAATCAAGTAGTACTCAAAGCCATGTGGCCGATCTACATCAAGTTCTGGAGAGAGCTTGGAAATACATGCTAAAAATGAATCCAAAGAAGTGTGCTATTGGTGTATCGACAGGGAAGTTTCTGGGCTTTATTGTGCATGAAAGAGGGATTGACATAAGGCAGCAAAGTATTGAAGCAATTAAGAATGCTCAACCCCCTGCTAATAAAACCAAGTTACAATCACTGATCGGGAAGATAAATTTTCTCAGGGAATCCATAGTTGATCTTACAAGAAAAATTAAGCCATTTACTCCACTATTGAAATTGAAACCTTGTAGGACTGAAAGTAGCGACCAGAGGGGGGTGAATGGGCGCCTTAAAAATTCTTGCGAATCAATGGCCTTTTCCCAACACCCAACGCACCTCGACTAACAACCAGTTGAAGCTAGCAGATCTAAACCAAGAAAATAATCTAGCCTAAAATCAACCGATGTCCTAAGCGAGAAGAAACCAACACAGTGTTCGAAGGCAGATTAGCAGAGCATTTAAAACATGGTCATTTCAAGCTTCATGAAGGTAAATCATCACAGGCATTTAACTTGAGTACATGTAAAAGAGATGAAAGTTTACTGTTCAAAATTTGTCTCCTGTTCGATACTTGACGAAGCCTGTTCGAAGTCCTCGCACTAAGACTGAGAGTGTGGACGTCGAAGTCTGATCAAAAGCTGACCGAAGTCTGCAAGCCAAAAAAACAATTCGAAGTCTCCACGCGAGCTTCGTTAAGAAACCGAAGTTACAGTGAGCAGGTTTCACTGAGAAGCAGTCTTCGCAGCAAATGTGCTGCAGCCTGAAGAGAGTTCTGACGAAGCCTACTACGATAGCTTCGAAGCCTGTCCATTCAACTTGTGGCCTTCGAAGTGAAGTCTACCGAAACACAGCATACAAATGAAAAGACTTCGAAGCCAGCAAAAAACCTGCGCTGAGGGGCCCACGCAAAACACTGTCGATAGGCAAAAGAAAAACACTTCACACACTGTCAAGCAGCCTTCGCTGCGCATCTTCGCATTCCGGATCGAAGCATACTTTGCACAGAGCAATAACACAGCACACTCCGAATGTCGCAGTTACCAAGAAACCTCACCTAATGTTCGAACCACGCACACCTCGCCAGGCTACCACACCAGCTACACTTCGCACCTACCCCAAAGCAAGAGCTGCTGCAGAAAATACTAATCGCTAGCTGCAACAGCTATACACGCAACAAACAGGACAAGCTTTCTGCTGCTGCAACGGAAGCTTAGCACAGCTAGAAGCCTATGCATAGATGTGGACAAAATGCCTATAGCCTAAAGAAAAAACACGCCAAAAGAACTCATTGGTTCTGCACATTCTAGGCTCTAGGCTAAAATATAGCTGCATGGGATAGCTAGCTCAGAACTGCAACATGCATATAGTCTAGAGAACCTAGCAGCAAGGGATAAAAAATGACTTTCAAGCACAGTTTAGCTGCTTCACATGCTACATCAAGAGGCAATATCAACAGAGATTTTGCAGTGCTTCCTTGAAACCAAGTGCAACACTACTCAAGTACAAACGCAACCAGGAAACAATAAAAACTACAGAACACGCGAGGAATAAAAAAACAGTAAAAATGATAGACTAGCTTGCAGTTGCTAAAATATTTCTCACGATGAATAAGCCTACAGATGGCAGGGACAAACTATAGCAAAACAACAGCTATTGCGCACAGATGAATAAGCTAGGCACGCAAAACGAGGCAGCCGAGAATTCGATCCACAACATGACGTTCAATGACTGAGAGAGAAATGATAGAACCTGATGTAGCATTTTTTCTATCAGCCAGAGAAGCAGATCGCGATAAAAATGAGATGAACAGCGGCGGCAGAGAAGAAAAGCTCCAGGAGGATGAACGCCAAAAAGTGACCCAATCTTTTTGATTAGTAAAGTAATTTTAGAAAGGGTAACCCTAACCCTAGGGATTGGGGCCCTATTTATAGGCAGCCCAATAGCCTAGGAAAATACCAAAAGACAGTTAGGGTTTTTACAGACGCTGAAATAAAATGGAAAAGACCAAAATGCCCTTAGGATATTTTTACAAACTCGACAGACAGACTGTGGGCCTAAAGGAAAAATAGTAAACTCCTAACTACAGATGACTTATCCTGACGCGGAGCTTTCGTAATGACTACGACTTCGCCTCAGAATGGTCAGATCCGAGATCAGCGGTCATCAGTTTTGCGCCGAAACTGACAAAGCGTCCACCGTCTTTGCACCGGGTACACGGATTGGGCTGGCCCGACTCCGTAGCTCTCTCAGCTCGGCAATCGCTCGCCGCCCGTGTACTTGAGTCAATCCCGATCAACAGCCAAGTGGATCCTCTGCTGCTCCTAGCCCATGTACCCGGATTGGTCCAGCCCGACTTCGCGGCCCCTCTACCCAATAGTCGCTCGCTACCCGTGTACCTGAGTCACATGTGGCCTAGACACAGCAGGTCTTCTCATTTCTTCAGTCCTCTTTGACTTCCGTTGACAATCACTCATCACATCTGGATCCATGATGCCCATACTCTTCAGCATGGCTCCTCAATCTCCCCCTTGATGAGTGCATTGTCAACACTTCTCTTTAACAGCTCTCTAGTACCTGCAAGCACATGTGGAAACACGAAAACAAAACACAAGAAAATAGAGAAGAAGAAAATAAAATAAAAGTTTAACCCTAATGACCAAAAGCCGAACAAAGCAAGAAAGCGATCATTATGGTTAACCAAAAGTAAAAACTCAAAACAAGTGCAATCTTAGAATTATCAACAAGGATATCCAAAGAGTAAGGACAAACAGGACAAAAACTCCCCCTGAAACAAATCCCAGAGAAAGCCAAAACTCCCCCTAAACTCTTCGAAGAGAACGAGTAACCCAAAAATTCTCCCCCTTGTTGACAATTGGACTCATCAAGCGAGACGAAATGCACTCTAAAGAGACACAGACTCCCCCTGAAATGCAGCTCCCCCTAAAAATATGCAATGAATGCGATTGGGGTGCAGGTGGAGTGTAGAAAGCATGCTTCTCAGATATGATTGACTGCAATTACAACATCTAGCAGGTATAGCAAAAGGCATGTTGTCTAAGACACATGGCATGATCAGTGCAACAGATGATATCTAAAGAAAGTCATTAGCACGCATTTTTCAATTTTTGCAAACAAAAGCATCACCACATTTTTTAGTCGACAAGCAAGGTAAAGCATGAGATGCAAAAGCTAACTGATATCTACCAAGATAAGCATTGTCCAAAACAAAGTGATTCAGCAAACTTGTTATCTTTTTAATTTTCAGGATTTTTCTTTTTCCTTTTTCAATTTTGCCACGGGTTATTTGCATGTCAAACCTTATGCTAATCGACCAAGTCAAGCCTAGGCCAAAACTAGACCATCAGAAGCTTAAGACATTGGTCTTGGCATACTCTACACTGTCCTAGTTCAAACCAAAGTGCTATGGTAAGCAGTCCAGAACAATGCAATGCGACAAAAGCAAACCCACTCGGATCTTATCAAATTAAGCATAAAAGGCATGGAATTTTCATTTTTCTGATTTTTTATCATTTTTATAGCACATTTTCCATGTTTAAAGCAATATAGATGTCCAAGTTGCATATCTGCATCTAAGTGAGGAACTAGCTACCAGACATGTAAAAGATAGCAAAAGCATTCAGCCTACACATGCTAGTTACCAGAAGCAATGGTGATCATTTTTCAATATTAAAGCATAAAAAACCATGCATATGACAGATATCAGACATATCATGTGAACTGAAGCAAAACATGATCATCGACAAGTAATCAAAAGCATGTACCAGCTAGAATAAGTAAAGCAGATCAATCATATAACAGAAGCAGGCTCAAAGTGTGATATGTGAGTATGCATGATATGAACACACACAAAAAGACTCAAGAAAAGAGTAAAGATGAAGGAAAACTGACTCAAAATATCCTAAAAAGGATACACAACACCCAAA
Source organism: Zizania palustris (assembly GCA_019279435.1). Lineage (NCBI taxonomy): Eukaryota > Viridiplantae > Streptophyta > Magnoliopsida > Poales > Poaceae > Zizania > Zizania palustris. The sequence continues at coordinate 5,834,622 of JAAALK010000283.1, read as the reverse complement.
TCCCCTCGCAAACGGTCAAAAGTAGACTGATCTAGGGGTTTGGTGGAAATATCAGCCAATTGATGATGGGTATCGACATGAACAAGGTCAATGACACCTTTCTCATATTGATCCCTCAGAAAATGAAAGCGCACATCAATATGTTTGGTTTTTGAATGGAGACAAGGGTTTTTCCCTACACTAATCGCACTGGTGCTGTCACAAAACAAAGGAACTCTGGTAGGAAAGAACAACCCAAAATCTCGCAATGTGGAAATCATCTAAACCAACTGTGAGCAGTAGCTAGCAGCAGCTACATACTCAACCTCAGTGGTAGAAAGTGCAACTCCAAACTACTTTCAAGAAGACCAAGAGACATGAGAGGAACCAAGAAACTAGCAAGTACCGGAAGTCGACTTGCGATCCAACTTGCACCCACCAAAGTTAGCGTTCGAAAAGCCAGATAAATTAAGAGACGATGATGCTGAATAATAAAGACCAAGATCGGGCGCATAGGTAAGGTACCTGAAAATGCGCTTGACAGCCTGTCGATGAGACGCGCGTGGTGAAGACTGGAAGCGCGCGCACAGTCCCACGGCAAACTGTATGTCTGGCCTCGTCGCCGTCAAGTACAGCAGCGAACTGATCATCCCTCGATACTCTCTCTCGTTGACCTTGACGCCGCTCTCGTCCTTGTCCAGGCCCCCAGATGTACCCAATGGGGTCATCTGAGGCTTCAGCTCTCCACCAAAGTCGAACTTCTTCAGCATGTCTCGCGTGTACTTACTCTGGTGGATGAAGATGTCGTCCTTGGTTTGTTTGATCTGGATCCCTAGGAAATACTTGAGCTCACCAGTGCGGCTCATCTCAAACACACTGTGCATCTGCTCAGAAAACTTGAACACAAGAGCATCAGTAGAACCACCAAAATGATAGCATCCACGTAAATCTGAGCAATCAAAAAGTCTAAGCCATCTCTGAGCAAGAAAATAGTTTTGTCCACATAACCCATCACAAAGACCTTCCCCAACAAAAACTGCTTCAATCGGTCATACCAAGCCCTGGGGGCTTGCTTCAGACCGTATAAAGCTTTCTGTAGCTTAAAAACATGTCGAGGAAACTTAGGGTTCTCAAAACCGGGGGCTGCCTAACATAGACCTCCTCCTCTATGTACCCGTTCAGAAAAGCACTGTTGACATCCATTTGAAAAAGCTTAAAACCCTTAGAAGCGGCAAAAGCTAAAAGAATGTGAATGGACTCAAGGCGGGCAACAGGGGCGAAAGTCTCCTCAAAGTCAATACCCTCTTTTTGGCAAAAACCCTGGGCAACTAGTCGAGCTTTGTTGCGCACCACAACCCCATCTTCACCTTGCTTGTTTTTTAACACCCACTTGGTGCCTATGGGGTTGCATCCGGGTGGCAGCTCAACTAGTGTCCAAACCCGATTGCGGACAAAATTCTCAAGCTCTTCTTGCATGGCATTAATCCAATTCGAATCAGAAAGAGCATGAGAAATGTCTCTGGGCTCAAAAGAGGCAACAAATGCAGACTCAGCAAACATATCAAGTGAGTCAACAGAAGAGCACAAAGTCCTCTCAGACAGATCACCGATGATGAGCTCTAAGGGGTGATCACGCTGAACTGCTCGGGATCCTAGGTGATCTGAAGTCACCTCTTCGGAGTCAACAGCTGGCACCTCTGGACTCGACTAAGGGGGCTCGATCGAAGTGGAAGAAGTTATCAGAGGTTCATCCTCATCCTCAGTCGAAGTCTCAGACGGTATGGGTTCTGCAGGTTGTGCAGAAGGCCCACCCTCATCAACAGATGGAGCGTCATCATCTTCCTCGAAGATGGACTCTCCGAGCTCATCATCTCCAAAAAGCTCAAAAGAAGGAGTCAAAGAAGGCAAGGACTCATCAAAAGAAACCTCGCAAGTCTCGACAAGCTACTGGGAGTCAAGGTTCCAAACACGGAAGCCTCGAGAATGCAAAGCATAACTAAGAAAGACTCCATCCCAGCACCGAGACTCAAACTTGTCCAAATGCCCTCCCTACTTGAGCACAAAGCACTTGCAGCCAAACGCTCGCAAGTGGCTCACCTTGGGCTGTCTGCCAAACCGCAACTCATAGGAAGTCTTACCTAGGTAAGCTCTAAAAAAATGCAGTTGGCCAAATAGCAAGCCGTGTTCATGGCTTCAACCCAAAAATGCCTAGGAGTCCTGTGCTCATCAAGCATCGTCCTGGCCATCTCGACTAGTGTGCGGTTCTTTCGTTCCACAACACCGTTCTGTGGGGGAGTGTAAGGAGCAGAAAACTGATGATCAAGACCCTGAAAACTACAGAAGCTAACGAACTGAGAGTTCTTAAACTCAGAGCTGTTGTCAGAGCGAATTGCTCACATACGACCATTGTTCTCATTCTTCAGCTTCAAAATCAGGTCATGAACAAACTGAAAAGTCTCATCCTTAGACTCCAAGAAGAAAACCCACGAGAATCAAGAAAAATCGTCAACGATCACAAGCGCATACCACTTCCCACTGACTGAGTGTACCCGAGTTGGATCGACAGTGTCCATGTGTAACAGCTCTCCCAGGTACGAAGTCATCACCTGAGTCACAGGTGAGTGAGAAGCGGCAACCATTTTCCCGTGACGACAGGGATGGCAAACCAGATCCTTCTCCATCTTAAGCTTGGGCAATCCTCGGATGAGGTCCATAGGGCTCAATCTGACTAGCAGATCAAAGCTCAAATGGCCTAACCTCCTTTGCCACTTCCAGATATCAGAGGAGGATCCAGTAATCAAACAACGAGAAGGGCCAAAAGAACTAGAGAAGTCCATCCGAAAAACCATACCGAAGGGTAAGATCTGGTAAACCAAAGACCCTCTAGAATCAACCACATAAGACATGCCCTTCTTAAAATGAACCTCCAAACCATCCTCAAGAAGTTGCGAAACAGAAATCAAATTCAAATTCAAATTTCCAACCAATGCAACATTCGTCAAAGAGAAATGGTCTGAGATGCGAATTGAGCCAATACCATGTACCTTCCCTTGACCACTGTTCTCGAAGGTGATGTATTCCTTGGAGCTCGGGGGAGAGAGACTGGAGAACCATTTGCGATGTCCCGTCATGTGGCAAGAGCATCCTTAGTCCATGATCCATACGTTCTCCAATCCCCGATCCTGCACAATCAGTGGTCGTAAGGGGGAGCAAATGGTCCGACACTAGGTTTAGCAAAACAACTAAACTAGTGTCGAGCCATCTGCTCAAAAGATGGAAAGCAGAAGGAATCATAAGAATCTAGACCAAAACACGGCTCAAAGCGCGGTCCTCGGTTCTGCCTAAAGTCTCGGCCACGAGGTCAAAAACCGTATCCAGAACGGCCTGGAGCTCTGCCGGAGTGAACACCACCCTCTGGAGCATGGGCATGAAAGTCGTCTCCTCTGCCACCACCTACATGATGCGGCCTGGCCTCTAGCCTCTCCCCGCGTCGAGGAACTCTCAGTATACCACCCTGCTAGTAGAACTGCTCCTGCCCTCCATGAGCTCTCTCTGCTCTCTGAACCCGCTTCCTCCTGAAGCAAAACTCCTCAAGATGCTCGTCTCTCTAACAGTACTCACAGTGATAGGTGGGCTTCTTGGGATGTGGTTGAGGCTTGGGTTCTTGGGCTCAGTGGTGTTGGGTGTAGACTCCTTGGTGTGAGAGGGTCCAGGTAGAGAGTCTAGAGAAGTGTGAAGATGTTTGGGCTTTGGAACCCATATAGGCTTCTTGGGTGGAGCTTTAGGTTGTTCTTGGAACACTCCATCCTTGGGCTGACTAGCCTGGAAAGACTCAGTGGAGTGAGTCTTGGGGTATCTCTGTTCAGGAGTCATTTTACTCCACTCCACTGCCCGGCTAATGGCACTCCCAAAATAAGCCTTGGTGTAGGTGTAACCTACCCCAAACACATCCTGCCTCTTAAACTGCTGGATCATCATGCCGAGCTATGTCTCTCTGGCACTCACACAACTCAGGATCTGACAGAGGTAAAAGTTCTCATTCTGAACATCAGCTAGCTCCTCTCTCAAGGAAGCTAGAACCTCCACCTGAGACAAGTAGGTCTCACACTCTCTATCAACCTAGACAGACTTCTCAGCTTTCAGCTTGATCAACTCCAATCTAAGAGACAAGCAGTTCTCACAGACAGTGGGTAGAACTGACAGTGTCTCAAGCTCTAGCCTAGTCTGCTCCAGCTCAGCTCTGACTCTCTCCAACTTTCCCAACTGCTCATCACCCTTAGCTTTCAGCTCAGCTAAACTAGCTAGATGTGATGGGCAATCAACACAGGGCACGACGACAGTGGCATGAGCATCTTTGAGCTCCAGCTGAGCGCTCTCAAGCTCAGTGGCCAAAGCGTCCCTCTCATCTACCCTCTCTTTGTACCTAGACTTCAGAGTCATCAGGTCACACAGTAACACCTCACAATTTGGGTACTCACTGCTACCACCCAAGCAAGGGGAAGAAGATAGACTCTCAATTCTACCGTTGGCCATGGCAAGCTCACTCTCAAGCTCATCTATCCTCTTCTTAGCCCCTCTAAGCAGTTTCTCATGATATCTCAACTCCTGACTATTCTCTTCAAGTAAATCAATGATTTGACGTTCATAGGAAGATACCTTTTCATCGTCGTCGTCATTGGAGTCGTCGGGGGAGCCCTTCTCTTCCTTATCCCCAAGTGCCATTGAGCAGAAGCTCTTGCGGGATCTTCGGTGGTGATGTGAGCGGCTCTTCGGCCTGTCCCCGAAGGCCATGAAGCAGAGGCCCGCCGGATCGTCCTTGTCCTTCCCCTTCCTAATCACGATCTCCTCATCGCTTGAGCTTGATGAAGAGGAAGAAGACGAAGACCACTTGGAGTAGCTTTTCTCCATCTCGGCGAAGAAGGACTTGTCTCGCTTCTTGTTCTCACGCCGGTAGTCCTTCAGGGCCTTTCTGAAGAATCTTGTCTTGGGCTTGACCTTTGTGAAGGAGTAGTTGTCGTGCTTGCCGGAGTCGTAGAAGCCACCACCGGTACCCTTCTTGTGACCATTGCGCTTGGGACAGTCGGCGATGAAGTGACCTGGATCACCACACTCAAAGCATCCAAATTTTGTGTCGTGTCTTTTCAACATTCGCTTATCATAGACACAACGCACCCAATTGTTAAATAGACACATGTCATCATCTCCTAGCGACTCAAGCTGGTCCTCAGTGATAGACATCAAGGAGAACCCAGCATAGCTCACAGAGGAGGGGTCAGCAGAAGGTGTAGCAAGGGCCAGGGTTTTTGATCCAGAGCCAGTGAGATTTGATCCTAACTGGATATCAACCTATGTGGCCTTGAGCTTGCTGAACAACTCAGAAATAGTCAAGGTATCATAAGAGGTGCTCTCAATGATAGAGGATACATTGATCTCCCAGATCTTAGGGTCCAAGGTATGGAGAACCTTGAGCGCCTGCTCATGATCTGAGACTAGCTGAACTCCCTCGGCCTTGTTGGCCCGAAGCTTGTTGATGATCGATTGAAAACGACCAAACAAGGCTTCAATAGATTCACCAGGCTTCTGTATGAAATTTTCATATTCATGCCGGTAGGTCTGATAGAGCCGAGCCTTGACCTGGGCTGTCCCCTCATGGTGTGCCTGGAGGGTTGCCCAGATCTCTCTAGCAGTGCAGAGATGGCTCACACGGTCAAATTCAGTGGGACCTAAACTAGAAAACAAAATGTTCACCGCTTTGTTGTTGTTCTGATGTTGAGCGATAATGTCTGGAGATGTATCCTCAGCAACAGGCACTATGGTGAAAGTAGGGTGAACACAAATGTTCCAAATGTCCGCGCTCTAGCTCATGAGATAAGCTCGCATGCGAGTCTTCCAATAAGTATAGCCATAAGCTTCCAGGGACGGAACCTTTCCAGAAGAAGTCATGATACATTCCAACTCATCATGCAACATTCATAAATATAAACTAATTGTGAGATGTCACGCAACATGCCCTTGACCGTGGGCTCGACTTTTCGAAAAGATTTAGACTCTCATAAGAGGTGTACTACTGTACCCACAAGGCACTCCTTCCTACACACTGTAGTGTGTTTAGATGACCCAAGTCACATAAACTCGTGCCAAAACCTCAGCATGAGATGCTCCAATCCGATAACACCCGCTCTAGGTTTCGCCGGCACACCAACGCACTGGACAACATCGCACCCCCTTTTATGCCACATCGGTACAAGCCACCCACAGGTGCTGCTTGACCCATATCCAAGTGGTGCCTCGAGTTGGAACACCTCATACCTCAGTTAGGACTTACCCACTAGACTTGTAGTTAGTACGGAAGTGTATTGCAACGGATCCCGCAGACCTGTCCTTATAGTGCCCCGGGTGCGACTAACCAATGTCCTCGCTTGCACACGAAACCCACCATGCTAACATACTAAACCATAACTCCAAGACCGATAGAATTCCAGGGGTGAGATAATAACAGGGATCATATAATAGAACCCAAATCTGTACGACTTGTTTTTATCCTATAGCGGTTGTGTCGACACATTGGACACTATCTAATAATAGTACTATTATGGTGAAAAGGAGTTTTAGGCTCAATAGCATGGCTTGGGTTTGCACTTCAAGGTCGGGATCTAAATAAATATAATGTGAGGCTTTTAATTTGACTAATGCATTTATAACCTATGGGTTTTAGCGATGTTTAAATAAAATTGGGTTCAATATGCTCGAAAATTATGTTTAGTGACTTGCCTTGATTAGTGAATGGAGATGGAGGAACCTCAGGAAATTAGTCCGGCTCCTTGACGGTGTCGTAATCTTCTCGGCACGCAAAATGAGAATAACAAACAATTGAGATAAACAATAAAACAAACAGTGCAAGCATTCTAATTAAATTGATTAAAGTTGTGGAGAACGAAAGGAGATATTCCGGGGATTGAAATGGTGAATTTTGGAGAGAAATGGAGAGGATAAGAAATTTTAAAGGTTAAGAGCAATTTTGTTTGTTTTATTTTGGATAATAAAGAGTACAAACAGATCAATTAAATTGGTTAAAAACATAGAAGGCAAGAAGATAAATGTTCAAAAATTTAAATAGAAAATTTTAGAGTTAATTCTAAGGAGCTATGAATTTTTGAAGTTTGAATAGATTATTCTCAAATTATCTTTGAATTCTAACAATATAAAAGTTTATTATAAACATATTTTATGGGATGAATATGTAGAGAATAAAAAGATAAACTCTCTAAAATTAGAATGGTTAAATTTGGAGTTATTTTGAAGAAGATATGAATTTTTTTGAAGTTTTAAACAATTTTGTGAAATTTTTATTCAAAATGAAACAGACTCTGGTCCACGGTGAGCTAGGCTCATGGTTAACCAGCGCACTGTGCACATGAACCAGATGAACTAGGGTCGTTGGATCGTGATCGGACGCGCGCGGGCGAGGCAGGAGGCTTAAGTGAAAACGGACGGCCACGATTAAATCATATTGAACCGGTACAGATCGATGGCTGCGATCGTGGGGGATTCAAGTGGTGATGGATGGTTAGGATCACCTAATACCGGTCAATGGGGTCTGACCATATCTGGGCACTCCAATCCAGGATCTAATCTGGGCCGCACGTTACAGATTGAGCGGTCTAGATCAAGTCCGACACAACACAGGGTAAAAACCACTCGGTCGTCTTCTCCGGTGATGGCAGTGCATGGCGACGAACACAACGGCGGAGGTGATGGCCGGCGGCCGGAATTAAGGGCAGAAATGGAACTAGAAAAGCATGGGGGTCAGTTTGGTACCAGAGATGAGGGTCGGGGACGGCTGGTCGAGGCCGGCGATGAGCAAGGACGGCGGCGTTGCTTCGGGTTGCCAGCGGGGTGGGTGCTTCGGCGGAATTCGGCTGGATCGAAGGCGTGGCCAAGGTCGGGTAGGCATCGGGGATCATAGTGGGGACGTCGGTGAGGCGAGCGAGGGTCTCTTATGACGGCGGGCGGCGGCTGGAGGTGAAGCAGAGGCGACGGCGATTTTGGGCTTGGTGTGGCTCGGGATTGCGGGGCTAAGGGATCTCTAGACGCGGGGTACAGCGGAGGAGGCGGGCTTTATATGGGTCACCGGTGAGACTAACTGGGGTGGAATCAAGGGGAAGCCGAGAGCAAAAGCTCTTTAACACTGGTGAGCTCGGGGTGCATGGGGATACATCGAACTGGGATGGAATCGGGCAGGTTTTAATGGGGAAAACGGTCACCGGAGATTGGGGATCATTAATCTGGGCTCAATTTGAGGGGAGGAGGTCAGTGGCAGTGGATTGGTAGGGCTAGGGTTTCGGTCGGCGAGGGAGCGGGAGATTTGGGGGCAATTCCTGTGGGGAAGACGAAGCTGACGGGTGGGCCACGACGGTCAGTGGTCGTGAGCGGGGCTGAGAGTGAGGCAGACGGCGCCGACAGGTGGGGCCTGCGCGCGGGAGAGAGGAGCGGGGGCTGATGGGTGGGCCAATATGGGGCGCGGATGCGGGCGCACGTGAGAGGGAGAGGCTGACAGGTGGGGGCCGGGTGTTAGTGGGGCGCGAGAGAGGGGTTGCGCTGGGCTGGCTTGGAGAGAGGGAAAGGAGAGAAGCGGGCCATTAAGATTTAAAATCCTTTTCCCAATTAAAATAATTACAAGAATTCCTTTATAAAATATGAGCTCTAGGCAGAGTTTATAAAATTTGGTAAAAATTCTGAAAAATATATTTTGGCCTTATGAATCTAACATAATTTTCTCAGCTCGAAATTTGAATTATTTCTTCCTGTTTTCTTTTATTTGGGCATTTTTAGTTTATTCAAAAATCACAAATAATCCCTTTTCCTCAGAAAATAAATTTCTAAAATTTTTATTTGGAGGCCTCTTTTGGTTGAAACCTAATTATTTGACTTTAGTCAAATAGAACTTTTTATTGCTTTATTTTATTTTTCCTTAAGGTTTTCCAATTAATTCAACCATTTTATTATCCAAACTCAATTTATTCATTTAAAAAGTCTATTTTCTCCAATTTATTTAATTTGGAAAATTTAGGGTGTTACATGCAAATCTCCCAGAATCATCTAATTGGACTCGGACACAGACTTGGTTGTTCTGACCGAGCCCACATGGCCGGTCGGACTGGGCCCACATGGCCGGTCTGACCAGGCCCACATGGCCGGTCTGACCAGGCCTACATGGTTGGTTGGACCGTCTTCATCCAGGTCTTGACATATTTTTGGAAAACTACCGAAAAGTGATATTTTGGTAACTTTGACCATTAATGCCATTTTTTCTATCAACACATGCCCCCTGTGTTTTGGCAAACTTTAGTGAGCCAAAAGCACAACGAGCTAAAGGCGATATGTTCCATATCAGTTTTTCGACACTTCAAGCGTTTTGCCACACACTTGGGAAGTACTTTTTCAAATACCTACCATTCAAAGCTCTATGAAATCGCTCTCCTTGAAGTGACTCTAACAAATACGCATTGCCCGGGGTGATTTCAGCAACTCTAAAAGGACCTTCCGAACTAGGCGACCATTTACCAAATTTTGGGCTCTTACCGCCTAAAGGCAAAATCGTCTTCCAAACCAAGTCACCAACTTGAAACGATTTTGCTCTTACTTTCATGTTATAAGCTTTAGCCACTATTCTTTTGTCTCTCTCTATTACTTCTAGAGCCCTTAACCTCTTATCAGTCACCTCTTCTAAATTATTCTTCAAAAGAATTTCATACTCATTGACTGATAAGCCATCTTGCTTAAGTAACCTTAATGAGCCAAGATTCACCTCTATAGGTAAAACGGCTCCTTGTCCATACACCAACTCGTATGGACTTACCTTTGTGGCACCATGCTTTGCAACTCTATATGCCCATAACGCTTCATAAAGCACTTCATGCCACCTTTTAGGAAACTCTTCAATCTTTTTCTTAATAAGTTTTATTACAGTATTATTACTAGAATCGGCCTGACCATTGGCCTGAGCATAGTACAATGAAGAGTTTACCAACTTTATACCATAAGATTCAGCAAAATCACATACTTCTTTAGAAATGAATGAAGCACCCTGATCTGTAATAAGAGTTTGAGGGATACCGAATCTATGTATAATGTGCTTCAAGATGATATCAATTACCTCGTTTTGCGTCATGTTCTTGAGAGGCACGGCCTCGGTCCACTTGGTGAAGTAATTTGTAGCCATCAACACGAACCGATGCCCTTTTGAAGAGGATGGATAAATTTGGCCGATGAAGTCCAAGGCCCAACCTCGGAACGACCATGGTTTGATTATAGGGTTAAGTAAAGATGCAAGAGCCAGTTGAATATTACCAAACCTTTAACAAGCTTCACATCCTCTATAATACTTAAAATAGTCCTCAGTAATGGTCGGTCAATAAAAACCCGCTCTTTTGAGCATCCAACTCATTTTCTGGGCCGACTAATGAGTACCACAAATACCTTCATGTACTTCACCCACAGCAAGTCTAGACTGATCGACATTCAAACATCTCGAAAGTACTCCATCAACAGTTCGGTGATACAACTTGTCGTCGAGTAACACAAATTTAAACGTTTGCCGCCAAACTTTCCGATCAACCCGCATGCTAGGATCTCTCAAATATTGAATAATTGGAGTCCTCCAATCATCCCCATGACTTTCTGAAGTACTCAGCAAATCTTCGTTTGAATTGGCGTTTAAAATACAAACCTTGGCTTGCCCCCCGTGCCCTAAACCTTCCTGATGCAGGTCGGTCAGACCGGCCATAGGGGGGGCAGTCAGACCGACTATTTTCAGTCAGCCGGCACGGGGCAGTCAGACTGGCCTGGTATGGATGGTCAAACCGATCAGACACCTGCGGTTGGACTAGCCATATCAGGTCGGTCAGACCGATGTGCTCTGACTCGCGTGGTAAATTAAAGTCAAGCATCGGTTTTTCTTGTGCGAAAAATCTACATTTTTTAATTTAGTAACTAGATGCTTGTTGAGCCAAGTCATTCGCTACTGAATTGGCTTCTCTAGACACATGAGAAATCTCAAAATCATCGAGAGTAGCAATTATGTATAGACATTTATCCAAGTAGCTATTTAGCAAACCATTGAGAAAGTTTAGCTACTTGTTAGACTACTAATAGTGAATCACCATATGCATGAACATATTTAATACCTATAGAGCTTAACAATTCAAGTCCTAGCAACAAAGCTTCATATTTGGCTTGATTATTAGTACAAGGAAATTCTAATTAGGCTGAGTTCTTGAAACTCATACCACTAGGTGATATGAGCACAACTCCAGCACCTTGGCCATTTTTGCAAGTCGAACAATAAAAGTAAAGTTTCCATGGTATTACCTCAATCAAAGCAGTATCACTACTCCAATTGACATCTACATGGTGATCAACTATAAAATTTGCAATGACTTGGCCTTTCATAGATTTTAGGGGTTCATAAGCCAAATCGTATTCAATCAAAGCGTAGGCCCACTTTCCGATCCTCCCACCTGCATGGCCTAATAAATTCAGCCTTAAGTAATTGTTCTATCTCTTCTTTAACTCGGTCATACACGGACGAATTAAAGCGATGAGGGGGATGTTTATAAGGCCTAAACCCAGGTTTGATAGGCAGCCGATGCTCCACGAGTTCACGGCAAAGTCTGGGCATCTCGCTATACTCCCATGCGAAACAATCGACATACGACCGAAGCAACTTTATTACTTCAGCCTTTTCATCAACCTGTAAATTCTTGTTTACAAAAGTCGGCCTTGGAATACTACCATCGCCTATATCGACCTCTTCCAGAGGATCGGCCAACACAAAACCTTGACCTAACTTTTCTACTTCGCTAAAATCTTCAATGGCTTTGGCAATACTGTCTTTAGAAGACCAATACTGCTCCACACGAGACTTTAGCAAATCAAGATTACTCTTACCCGACATGACTACTGTTGACACAAAAACGTTCCCCCGCACTTGGGTCAATTCGACGATCCAAAAGTGTGCGAATACTTAGGAACAAGCCTAAGCGTAACAGAACACTAACATCGCCTTCTGACTACCCTTAATAGTGGCTAGGGGGATGGAGTCACCAGGTAATCAGATCACACAAAAATAATATAATTAGCTAAAATATATATATATATATATGAAATAATCCAATCGACCGAATGAAGCCTGATTGGTACAGGATATATATATCTTTGCTGGTACTACCATCAGTTCTATTGTAAATGTGATTCATCGGGGGTATGCTGGCAATCAGAGCTGGAGGTACGGCCTCGATAAAACCGAACCTTCTAAACATCGCCTCTACTTGGGAGCTGTTGACACAGAAACGTGCCCCCGCACTTAGGTCAGTCCGGCGATCCAAAAGTGCACGAATACTTAGGGACAGGCCTAAGCGTGACGTAGCACCGACGCTGCGTTCCGACTACCCTTAATAGTGATAAGGGGGGTGGAGTCACCAGGCAACAAGATTACACAAAATAATCCAATTAGCTGAAAGAAATAGGTTAAACAGGTTAAAATCAGCAAACCAGTCGGAGTCCTCCTGGTTCGAAGTCTGATGCGAGGGGTGCGCCAAAGGGTACCTTTGGCGTCTTGTGCGAGGTGCTCCGCCGAAGGGTGCTTCGCCGTTCGGACTGATCCGGCTGAAGGTAGACTCCGAACGGATCTGAACACGGTGATCACCTCCGAACAGCGGGGTTCGGCGTGCGATCTCCGATGCAGCGAATTACAGAGTAGTGACACGAAGGCCACACACAGGTGCAACTTCATCTGGTGCGGAGTATGTTCGTGGCGAAGTCTGTCACGACGGAGTATGCTAGTGGAGCCTGTTGTCGAAGCCTGCGGTCCTGTCGAAGGGTGTCCCGGGGACCTCCGGAACCAATCTCTCAGCTCCGGACACCTCCGATGAAGGGGCTCCGAATGTGTGAACCTGCAACAGAGACGATGCGAAGTACCAATTCGGCCTTAGGACCGAATTTTACGAGGTGTTGCACGGGTAGCGAAGGTAGCAATCTATTACGCAGATTAGCGGGCACTTCATAGGCGAAGTACCAAGGCGATAGAAATCTATTATGTAGATTAACGGGGACTTCACAGGCGAAGTACCAAGGCTTACCACTGTTCCGTAGTGGTGGACGGAGGGCTTCTAGGCAAACCCACGAAGAGGTACAGAAAAGTAAAGGTAAAAGTAAAGGTACGATCAAAGCATGGCTTTGGTTTGGTTTGAGTTGGGGGGGCTTCTCCACGCCGGCCATGCCTCTCTATTTATAGGGGGTTAACTCCCAATCTAATCTGCTATTAATCCGGCCGGATAGAGATAGAGATTGAGCTAGCGATGCAAACAGCTCTATCTCTACCAAGGTGGGCTTCGGCCAAGCCCATCGAGGCTTGCTCCTTGGGTCGAAGCTTCGGCAGCGTGGGCTTCGGCCAGGCCCGTCGAGGCTGGCTCCTCGGGCCAAAGCTTCAGTAGCGTGGGCTTCGACCAGGCCCGTCGAGGCTGGCCCCTCGGGCCGAAGCTTTGGCAGCGTGGGCCTCCGAAGGCTTCCGAAGCTTCGGCAGCGTGGGCCTCCAAAGACTTCCTAGCCGAAGCCCATGGGCCAGCTAGAGGCTTTCGGAGCCCATAGCTCGGTGGGCTTTGGCCCTGTAGGGCTTCGGACAGACCCTGGACATGTGTACTTTTGGCCCAAATCACCAAAAATTGATATTTTAATAATTTAGCCATTACTGCCATTTTTGCTATCAACACATGCCCCCTGCCTTTTAGTGCACTAGTGAACTAAAAGCACAACGAGCTGAAGACGATACCATTCGTATCGGTTTTCCGACATTTTATGACGTTTTCCACACACTTGGGAAATACCTTTTCAAGTATCTACCATTCAAAGCTCTTCGAAACCGCTCTCCCTGTAGGGATTCCAACACGTATGCGTTGCCGGGAGCGATTTCGACTATCTTAAAAGGACCTTCTCAACTAGGTGACCATTTGCCAAATTTGAGACTCTTCGTGCCTAAAGCAAAATCATCTTCCATACCAAGTCTCCTATTTTAAACGATTTTTGTTTAACCTTCTTATTGTAGGCTCTAGCTACTCTCTTCTTGTCTACTTCTATGGCTTCTAAAGCTCTTAGTCTCTTATCGATCACTTCCTCCAGATTATCCTTCAGAAGAGCTTCATATTCATCGACCGATAAGCCGTCTTGCTTCAACACTCTTAAGGAGCCAAGATCTACCTCTACAGGCAGAACAGCCTCTTGTCCATACACCAACTCATATGGACTGACCTTGGTGGCACCGTGCTTTGCAATCCTACAAGCCCATAACGCCTCGGAAAGCACTTCATGCCACCTTTTAGCAAACTCTTCAATTTTCTTCTTAATAAGCTTAGGCCCTGTTTGGGGGAGCTTCTAGCTGGCTAGATACTTCTAGTATCTAGAAGCTCCCCCAAACAGCATCTCGGGTAGTCCAGATTTTTAAAATCTGCAGAAGCAGCTAGTCTCTCCAAGCCTAGTAGCTGAAAAGCTGGCTAACCCCAGCTTCTCCAGATTCTGCAGATTTTTATTTACATACTATGTCACTGAATAAAACCCACCCACCCAACAGCTAGCTACTCCAACCAGCCAGCTAGATACTCGGACTAGCTGATTCTGAGAATCTGCAGCTCCCCCAAACAGGGCCTTAATCACGGTTTTATTACTAGACTCGGCCTGACCATTGGCCTGAGCATAGTAAGGTGAAGAGTTTATCAACTTAATGCCATAGTATTCGGCGAAGTCCCTTACTTCTTTAGAAACAAATGAACTACCTTGATCCGTAGTAAGAGTTTGAGGGATGCCGAATCTATGTATGATGTGCTTTAAAATAAAATCGCGTACCTCATTATGGGTCATGTTCTTGAGAGGTACGGCCTTGGTCCATTTGGTGAAGTAATCCGTCGCCATCAACACGAACCGATGCCCCTTTGAGGAAGGAGGGTAGATCTGGCCGATGAAGTCTAAACCCCAACCTTGAAACGGCCATGGCTTGACAATAGGATTGAGCAATGAGGCAGGAGCTAACTGGATGTTGCCAAACTTCTGGTATGCCTCACACCCTATGTAGTACTTAAAACAATCTTCAATCATAGTCGGCCAATAAAAACCTGCTCTTTTGAGCATCCAACTCATCTTTTGGGCTGACTGGTGAGTGCCGCAAAGACCCTCATGGACTTCTCCTGTAGCCACTTGGGACTGCTCAAAGTTTAAACACTTCAATAGCACTCCGTCAATGGTTCGGCGATACAATGTGTCGTCTATCAACACGAATTTGAACGCTTGTCGCTGAACCTTCCGATCAACCCTTCGGCTAGGGTCTCTAAAATACTGGACGATTGGGATTCTCCAATCGCCCTTACGGGTTTCAGAGGGCTTCACTAGTACACCTTCCAAAAAACCTCTAAAACACTGGCTTCGGGGTGCCCCCCGAGCCCTTCCAGCTCCTGCCGAAGCCTGGCCGAGGTGGCCGTTCGAAGTGTGTTGGGCCGAAGCCCTTCGGAGCGTTCGGACCCTAGAGAGCCTTCCCCGTCCGAGAGGCTTCGGACTATAGGCTCTAGCATGCTAGACCCCTCGGTGGGTGGAGCACTCCGATCTAGGGGCTCCGGCGTGCGGTGGCCTTCGGCGACCCGAGGGCTTTGACCCGAAGGGTGCGCCTGTCCAGCATTACTGGCTTCGACAGTGAGACCAAACATCGGCTTCTCCAATACAGAAAATTTCCCTCTCCTGACTTGGTAGCTAGATGCTTGCTGAGCCAAATCATTGGCAACTGAATTGGCCTCTCTTGACACGTGAGATATTTTGAAATCATCAAAAGTAGCAACTATGTCTAGACATTTGTCCAAGTAGCTATTTAGCAAGCCATTAAAACATTGAGCATTATTTGCTACTTGTTGTACTACTAATAACGAATCACCATACGCGTGAACATGCTTAGCGCCTATAGACTCTAGTAGTTCAAGACCTAGCAACAAAGCCTCGTATTCGGCTTGGTTATTAGTGGAAGAAAATTCTAGTCTGGCCAAGGTTTCAAAGCGCATACCACCAGGTGATATGAGCACCACTCCAATACCTTGGCCACTCTTGAAAGTCGAACCATCAAAATAGATTTTCCATGGTATTACCTCAACTAGAGTAATAGCATCACTCCAGCTAATGTCTATGTGATGATCAACTATAATGTCGGCCATGACTTGGCCTTTCATCGCCCTTAGGGGCTCGTAGGCCAAATCGTACTCAATCAACGCGTAAGCCCATTTTTCGATTCTTCCACTTAGAATCGGCTTCTGTAACATGTGCTTTATAACATCGGTTTGGCAAACGACAACACATGTGGTGGGGAGAAGATAATGGCGTAACTTGGTGCACACGTAATAAAGTGATAAACATAATCGTTCCACAAACGCGTAACTGGTTTCGGCGTCCAGTAGGCAGCGGCTCAAGAATGTGATGATGTACTCCTTTCCCTCTACCTCCTGGGTTAGCACGGCCCCAATTACGCCATCTTCAATGGCGATGTATAGCCGAAACGGAATCCCGACCTTTGGTGCTCTCACCACGGGTGCTGATGACAAGCACTCCTTGATCTTCTCAAAAGAACTTTGATGGCTTGCCCCCCAAGCGAACTTGGCTTCATTTTTTAGCCAGAGTATGGGGACAAAGGCATCAATCTTGCCGGACAAGTTGGATATAAAGCGACGCAAATAGTTCAACTTGCCTAGCAACTTTTGCACATCCTTCTTGCATGCCTACGCCGCAACGTTTCTAATCTTCTCAAGTCTCTTAGGATCAATTTCTATACTTCTCTCATGAATCATGAAACCTAAGAACTTACCCGCCGACACACCAAAAGCACACTTGAGTGGGTTCATTTTCAACCCATACTACCGCATCCTATCGAAGGCAACATTCAAACGGCTAAATGGTTTCCCATAGCATCCGATTTGACCACGACATCATCGATGTAAACTTCTAACATGACTCCTAACAAGTCATGAAAGATCAAGTTCATAGCACGCTGATACGTGGCACCGGCATTTTTCAAACCAAAAGTCATGACGACCCACTAGAACAAACCGACAAAACCAAGGCATCAAAAGGCAGTCTTATAGACGTCCTCTTCGGCCATAAAGATTTGATTATAACCAGCATTGCCATCGAGAAAACTTAGTAGCTTATGCCCCGAGGCGTTGTTGATCAGCATGTCGTCTATCGGCATCGGATACTCGTCTTTTGGAGTGGCCCTATTCAGATCCCTGAAATCAATGCATACTCGTATCATGCCGCTCTCTTTCTTCTCTACAGGCACAATGTTAGCAACCCATTCCGCGTACCTGCATGGCCTAATAAATTCAGCCTTAAGTAGTCATTCTACTTCCTCCTTGACTCGGTCATAGACGACCGAATTAAAGCGGCGGGGAGGCTATTTATAAGGCCTAAACCCGGGCTTGATGGGCAGCCGATGCTCCACAAGCTCGCGGCTTAGCCCTAGCATTTCGCTATACTCCCACATGAAACAATCGACATACGACCGAAGTAACTTTATTACTTCAGCCTTTTCATCGGGCTGCAAATGTTGGTTTACAAAAGTCGGCCTTGGGACGCTACCATTACCTATATCAACTTCCTCCAAGGGATCGGCCGACGCAAAACCTTGCCCTAATTTTTCTACTTCGCTAAAGTCCTCGATGGCTTCGACAATACCGTCTTTATTAGACCGATATTGCTCCACGCGAGACTTTAGCGAATCTAGATTATTCTTGCTAGACATGACTACTAATACAAAAATAGCTGTGCTACTCCAGCCGGCTTTACAGACACTGGTACAAACCGTCCTCCGGATATGCTAACAAAGTCATAATCCGAAAGATCGCAACCTGATAGACACTCTACTTTGTTATGGACTGCGTCGACTGATACATCGACCAATGCTACTTGGGCCGAAGTATCCGCGGGGATGACTTCTATCTCATCACCGTCCCACTGTATCAGGCATTGGTGTAGAGTAGAAGGGATGCAATAGTTTGCGTGAATCCAGTCGCGCCCGAGTAACACGCCATAGTTAGCTTGTACGTCGACGACGAAAAACGCTGTCGGCAATGTCTTGTTGCCCACCGTCAACTCCATAGAGAGTACTCCCTTGTCCTTAGAGCTCTCGCCGTTGAAGCCGTTGAGCATCAAGTTAGTCTTCTTCAGGTCATCTTCATCCCTGCCCAGTTTCTTCAACAAAGAATAAGGCATTAGGTTAACAGTGGCGCTGTCGTCGATGAGCATCCGGGAAATCGGCTTCCCATCAATGTGACCCCTAACGTAGAGGGGCTTTAGATGGCAAGCCGAGTCCTCGGGCTTCTCGAAGATGGCGTTGCGCGGACCGAGGTTCAATTGGGTGACCTTGGCCTCGTCCTATGGTAGGACGAACTCAGCGGGCAATGTGGCGATGTTGATGTCCATCGCCTGAGGTGCGGGCCCCTCAGAGACGGGCGAGTAATCGTCGTCAAGCAAGTCATTGTCATCGTCGCTCGGAATAGGAGCCGGGTTGGTTATCTCAACCGGCTTCTCTCGCCATACCTTTTTGGCAGCTGGCCGAGGGTGGATCTCTTCTAAGATAGCATCGCGCTCGGCCTCAGCTACCTTCTCGCGTATCTCCTGTGCCCGCAACCTTTGTAGGCATCTCTTCTATGATTTGGACATGCCCGGAGGAGCCAAAGATGGTTGCGGCTTGGTTCCTGGAGCTACTGTTAAACTCTTGTTAATTCTGGCCGAAGTGTGCCATTCGGCCTCGGGTGCCCTGTGTTCGAAGGGGGCTTCGCTGTGAACCCCGTCGAATGGATCGGCCTCGTTCGGCCGATCGAACCAAGCTTCGGCGCGGAGCCCAGCCGAAGCATGCGGCTTACCTCCGTCAGCCCTCGGTGACAAAGTCATCAGGATTGGGACTTCCTGAGACCCAACTCTAATAGTTATGGCTTCGGACTCCCTGACTTCGGCCTCTACATGCTCGCACCCTTCGGCTTCGCTCTGTAGGGTCCGATTCGGAGGTACCACAGACAGTCTGTGGATGATGCCCTCCTCCGCTGCGTCTGTTTGCCCCTGCCATACACAATACTCTGAAGGAAAACAAGGCATAGGGTTAGTCTGCGGAGGGTACCCTGACCCGGATACGTATGGGGCCCACGGGGTCCCCGCCCAGTCATACGGCGGAGGCATCGGAGGCTCTAGTGGCTTCGGCCACTGCGAGCTGAACTCGTCACCTAGAGGGGGGTTTGGCCAAGTCAAAGGTGTCTCCGACCACACCAGCGAAGGATCTTGCTAGGCCGGAGGTATGTTCGGCTAGTGTGGGCCGAAGCCTCCCATCAGAGAAGTCCAGTGTGGTGCGGGGTTCGGCCATTAGGGGCCGAAGTTGTTGTATAGGGGACCCGACCACTAGGGCTCAAAGCTGTTGTACGGGGGGGTCGGCCATTGTGGCTCGGAACCACCGTGCGGAGCATCAGGACATTGTGGCCTGAAGCCCTTGTGCGGAGGGTTCACTGGCTTCGGACCGAAGCTACCCTTTGAAGGTCTTGGACCCTTCGGCTGTTTTAGCTTAGCGTGCGGACCTGCTTCTTTAACCCTCCTCTGATGCTTGTTTAACAGCATGTTATATGTTACCTTCAGCCTCTTGCGAGCCTTAGCCGAAGGGGTATTGATGTTCTGTTTCCACACTCCTACCTCGGGGTTCTTTGGTATGAGTGTGCGAATGTGCGGTTCTCCAACAATCACATATTTTCCTTTAGCAAACTCGGCCTATTCTGGCCGAATCAACACCTTCTCGCCGAGGTCCACGGTGTTGACTGGAAAAGGATCTTTATCCAGCTTCATTTTTGGATCATGGTCTATCTTCAATCGTCCTTCTTCTATGGCCGATTGTATCTGCCATCGAAAAACATTGCAATCATTAGTATTATGAGAATGTGAATCATGCCACTTACAGTATGGATGCTTCTTTAACTCATCGGCAGGTGGGATAACTTGACCCTTAGGTAACCTGAGAAGCTGACTCTTTAAGAGGAAATCAAATATTTTATCACATTTAGTCACATCGAACGAGTACTTGACCTCATTAAGTCTATTCTTTGTGGGGGATGGTCGCAGTTCGGAGCAAGTGACAGGTTTGTTTTTAGAGTTGGTAACCCATTCGGCCGCGTACATGTCGGCTGAATCCTCCTCCTCTAACTCCTCCTCATCAGAGCATTCCATGATGTGGATTTTGGCCCTAGGCTTGCTAAACATCTTAATAAATTTCTTATCTTTGGCTCGTCCTTCTTGGACCAGAGCCTGTTGTAGAACTTGGCTAACTTCTAAAATGTTTTGGTTATCTAACCTTTCTTTAAGTTTGGAACGCAACCCGTTAAAAGCTAATTCCGCCAAGTTCCTTTCTGAAATATTAAGACTAAAGCATCGGTTTCTAGTATCCCTGAAACGCTTGATATACTCAGAGGCGCTCTCAATAGATTTTTTTCTTAACTGATGTCAAATGCGAAAACCTAAGTTCTGTTTCACCCGTGTAGAAATAATCATGGAATTTCCGCTCTAAATCGTCCCACGTGTGGATGGAGTTCGGCGGGAGCGCCGAAAACCAAGTGAAAGCTATGCCGGATAGCGAGAGAGAAAATAGTCTAACCTTTAGGGCATCTATCCCGCTAACCTCTCCACACTGCACCAAAAATTGACTAACATGCTCTAGTGTGGTCCTGCTACCCTCGCCATTGAATTTAGTGAACTCAGGGATTCTATAGCTGTGGGGGTAGGGTACTGTATCAAGATGATTGGGGTATGGTTTGCGATAAACCCTAACCCATCCCTTGGGCACGAAGCCGACACACTCCCTAAACAGTGCGCGGACCCGCTCATCTATATCATCTTGGTAGTTTGTTTGCATGCGCCTCTCATGTGGAGGCGCGACACGCGGTGGGATATCGGCGTGTCGGCCATGTGCTTCTTCCCTACGCGCTATTTGTACAACGTGCTCGTGTCCGGGCGCCTGCACGTGTGGTGCGGGTAGCGCGGGTATTGGTGTAGGCGTTGTGTGGTATGCAGTATTAGTTTGACCATAGGTATAATGATTGGTCTCGGACATAAGTGATGAGGCCGGAGACATGTTTGTTGGAGGTGCACTAGCTATAGGAACCGGGGGTACGGCCTCAGTGAAGCCGAACCTTCTAAGAGTTGCCTCTACTTGGGAGCTGACTGCCGAATCTAAATGGTTGGCTAGCGAAGCGCTAATGGCATGATCGACTGATGCGGCTATTTTTTTCTCAATTTCTAAATAAGATAAACGAAGCGATACCGGTGTTACCTGGACCTGAGCGAGATCGGGGGTGACGATGTCGCGCTTGACGAAGCCTGCGCATGTCTTGATGTAGCCCCCAAGCATCATGTCTTGGAGCGCCTTTAACTTTGCCTCAATCTCTGCTCGGTCTTCTACGGGGATATCTTCGAGTGTAGGTGATAATATGTTTCGGTTGTCGATATCCGCACCTCCTATTGCGTCCATCGGCGGTGTAGACATAGTAGTCGAAGTAGATGTACCGGTGGCCGATGTAGACGTACTCATCATGTTGGCGTAGCTCTTCCCCAGCGGAGTCGCCAAAAGTGTGTTGACACAGAAACGTGCCCCGTAATTGGGTCAGTCTGGCGATCCAAAAGTGCACGGATACTTAGGGACAGGCCTAAGCGTGACGTAGCACCGACGCCGCGTTCCGACTACCCTTAATAGTGATAAGGGGGTGGAGTCACCAGGCAGCCAGATTACACAAAATAATCCAATTAGCCGAAAGAAATAGATTAAACAGGTTAAAATCAGCAAACCAGTAGGAGTCCTCCTGGTTTGAAGTCTGATGCGAGGGGTGCGCCGAAGGGTACCTTCGGCGTCTGGTGTGAAGTGCTCCGCTGAAGGGTGCTTCGGTGTTCGGACTGATCCGGCCAAAGGTAGACTCCGAATGGATCTGAACACGGTGATCACCTCCGAACAGCAGGGTTCGGCGTGCGATCTCCGATGCAGCGAATTACCGAGTAGTGACACGAAAGCCACACGCGGGTGCAACTTCGTCTGGTGCGGAGTATGTTCGTGGTGACGTATGTCACGACGGAGTATGCTAGCGGAGCCTGTTGTCGAAGCCTGTGGTCCTGTTGAAGGGTGTCCCGGGGACCTCCGGAACCGATCTCTCAGCTCCGGACACCTCCGACGAAGGGGCTCGAACGTGCGAACCTGCAACAGAGATGATGTGAAGTACAAATTCGGCCTTAGGACCGAAATTTATGAGGTGTTGCACGGGTAGCGAAGGTAGCAATCTATTACGCAGATTAGCGGGCACTTCACAGGCGAAGTACCAAGGCGATAGAAATCTATTACGTAGATTAACGGGGACTTCGCAGGCGAAGTACCAAGGCTTACCACTGTTCCGTAGTGGCGGACGGAGGGCTTCCAGGCAAACCCACGAAGAGGTACAGAAAAGTAAAGGTAAAAGTAAAGGTACGATCAAAGCATGTCTTTGGTTTGGTTTGTGTTGGGGGGCTTCTCCACGCCGGCCATGCCTCTCTATTTATAGGGGGTTAACTCCCAATCTAATCTGCTATTAATCCGGCCGGATAGAGATAGAGATTTGAACTAGCGATGCAAACAGCTCTATCCTACCGAGGTGGGCTTCAGCCAGTGTCGCGCCCCGATTTAATAAATCAGGACTTTTATTGAAATTCCATAGAAAATCAATAAACCAAGATGTTCATCATGCGACCACGTACAATACGAGCAATCATTCACGGTTCGTAGACCGTATTAGTACAAAAGTGAATAAAGGTGAAGAGAAACTAATAAAATAAAGGGTCCTAGATGAACGCCTCCTTCCACTCTCGCCTTGACTGGGTCGCTACTCCAGACCTTCATCCTCCTCGTAGTAGACGTGCTATGGTGGTGTAAGTCAACGGGGGTGAGTACAGATGTACTCAGCAAGCCACCGAATGCAAATATAATGCAAGATAATAACAAGGGAGATAATGGCTAGTTTTGCGGAAGCAGCGTATTTGTAAAGCATTAAATGTGAGCAATTTATTAGTACGGAAAAGTAAACATGTGAATGCATCATCATCTTCTAACTCGAGGAGTACATTTTACCTCCTCGCACAACAGTCCTTACATGCCATGAATAACTCAATCCTTCAAACAATTGTAAACTAACTACGAGTAGTCACACAACCCGCCCTTGACCGTGGGCTCGGCTTTTCGAAAAGATTAAATTACTCTGATCAGAGATGTACCACTGTACCCACAAGGCACGCACTCATCACTTACACCGAAGTGTAACGAGATGACCCATTTCACGGGAACTCGTGCCAAAACCTTCCATATGGTCCTCTCCGAATCAACAGCACCCTCTTATAGGTTTCATATGGTGTCCCGACGCGTCGGAGCCCCACCATACCCCCCCTTGAGCCTCCTTTGGTACAAGTCGCCCGCAGGCTTGCCCCTTGCCCCCTCCACTATGGTGCCGAGAGACGGAGTGTTCCACACTTCCAGTTAGGACTTACCCATTAGACTTGTGGTTGGTACGGAAGTGCTTTGCAACAGATCCCGCAGACCGGTCCTTATAGTGCCCCAGGTGCGACCAACCAGTTTCCGAGCTTGCACCCGGAACCCACCATACTTATAACATACCCAACTCCAACAGAGTCCAGAGACAAGAATAACAGGGAAATTCATATAACAGAATCCATATATCTACGACTCATTCTTTTTATCCTATAGCAGTTGTGCCGGTACATTGGGCACTAGCTAATATAATATTTGTAGAGTGACAAGGAGTTAAGGCTCAATAAGCATGGCTTGGGTTTGCACACAAGGACGGGGATCTAATAATTATAAGTGTAAGGCTTGATTATTGGACTAATGCAATATTAACCTATGAGTTATAGCGATATTTATTAAAACATGGGCTCAATGATGATCAACTGTTTCAACAGAGGTGGTCGATGACTTGCCTTGATCCGTGAATGGTGAAGGTGGAACTTCGGGATAAGACTCGGGATCTTCGACGACGTTGTAGTCTTCTCGATACGGAAAAGTAAACACAACATTCAATAAACAATCCAAAATCAAGCATACAAGCATACAAGTTGTCGTTGGATTTAAGTAAGGGAGATAGAGTCTTAAATTCTAGGGAATTGTTACTTAAATATTTAGGATTGATTTCTAATGAGAGTTCTGAATTTTATGACTTGATGTAATTATTTTTCCTAGGGGTTTTTATTTTCCCTTTTTAGAGATGAACTAAAAAGGTATATAATAACATTATTATTGTATTAAAAATAGTGAACTCAAGTTGTTAGGTTTTCTGAAGTTATTATATAAGTTGTCATGACATTTTTATAAAGTGTTTAACTTTTACTATATGAATTACTTAATTATCCTACAAGGGCTTTTGCAATATTAATTAATAGATTAAAGTGGGCAGAGTGAACATGCTATTTTTGTTGCATTAAAACAGTGGAATAAAGTCATTAAGTCCTCTGAATTTATTATATAAATTATTCAAGGTTTTTCTGAATTATTTAAATGAAATATTAATTAAATCCAAAAGGGGTCTTTTCTTTATTATTTAATAAGATTATTATGTGCCAAATAAACATATTGTTTTTATTGCATAAAAGTGTAGAGGATGAAAAGACAAATTTTCTAGAATTAAAATGGTGAAATTTGAAGTTAATTTGAGCAAGTTATGAATTTTTGGAGTTTAAAATGAATTCTGGAATTATTTTTGAACCATAAAAACGCAGGTCTACATACGCGTGCTGTGCAGCATGCAAGGCGGGCCTACAGCGGGAGCAAGAGAGAAACAGGAGAGTATATAAATGAAGTTTTTAACCGATTTCTTATATGATGTTTGTATTTATTGTAATAGTTATAAAAATATTAAAAATTCAAATAAAAAGCCTAGTGTATATTTTTTAGCTTGAAGAATTTAATAAAAATTTCCAAACCAAAAATTTGAATTCTTTTTGAGATTCTTAATTCCTCGTTGTTTTAACCATTTTATTATTCATACACGGTCCATATAATTTAGATTTTATTTTCTGCAATTTAAAATAAAATTTATAAAATCTCATAAAAATTTATTTTGTCTTGAGAAACTCAACATAAATTATTCATCTCAAATCCTGAGTTATATATCATGATTTGTATTTATTTTTCTCTTCTTAATTCAATATATAAATATAGTTTTTAAAAAGGATTTTAACAAAATTTAAATACGTAGTTGAAATGAGATTTTGACCTAATAAATCGAGATAAATATTATTAATTTGATGATAAAGGATCAAGTAAAAATAACGAATAAATTAGATTAAATAGATTATCAAGGATTAAGGGACGATACGAGAATAACCCATTATATATATTATAATCAAAGCGGGATCATCCGGTTTTGATAATGATATTTTGAGATCAATATTAATTAATAGTTGAAACGTATCGATGAACAAGATGACATAGCGGAATAGAAACAATTATGATGCGATAATTAGACATGAAACAATTTAATTGATAGGAGCAAGTGAATCAAAAGAAAATGTGTTCTCACCGGGAGGGAACAAAAGACGATGATGCGGAGTATCGGCTTGGCGCTATACAACGGATGGCGCACGGAGCGCAGGACGGCATAACTGTGCAGCCGACGTGGATGGTTTTGGAGAGGGTGGCATAGGGAGGAGGAGAGGGTGGCATGGTTTTTATAGGGGGAGAAGGGCTATGGGAGAAATGGAAAGAGGAGGGAGAAATGGAAAGAGGAGGGAGAAATAGAAAGAGAGATAAATGGAAAGGGAAAAGAAGGAAAATAGAGGGAGAAGAAGGAAAGAGGAAAAAAGGAAGGGGAATGGAGAAATGGAAGGAGGAGGGAGAAATAGAAAGAGAGAGAAATGGAAAGAGAAAGGAAGGAAAATAGAGTGAGAAGAAGGAAAGAGGAAAAAACAGGAAGAGGAATGGAGAAATGGAAGGAGGAGGGAGTGGAGGTGGCTGCGTGCAGCCAAGATGAGGTGCGCAGGAAAAAGAAAGCAAGGGAGAGAAGGGAAAGGGAAAAGAAGGAAAGAGAAAAGGAAAAAAGGAAAGAAAAGAAAAGGAAAGGAGGAAAAAATAGGAAAATATTTTTCTGAGAATTCAAATTTGGATTTTTAAGAAAAATTAAAAAGTTTTTGGAAAGTTTGAAATTTAAAATAAATTTCAAAATCTTGGATTTTAAAGAAATAACACGCGAATAATCGGCGGTTTGGAAAATCAATAAATTTTGTATTCACGTCGAAATTATAAATTCCGAACATGAACACCAAAACAAGGTTTTTAATTCATTTTTGGGAATATAAAAATAATTTTTTAAGTGGTTTTTAATGGAATTTAAACACGCAGTTAAAATGGGATTTTAATTTCGTGACCGAAAATAGAACGTTGATTCCTACGGATTTTTGATTGGGAAAAGATATAGATAGTCGGAAATGATGATTTAAATTATATTGGAAAGAGAGTGATTCAATTATTATTTTTTTATTAAAGTTATTCATTGAAATATTATGGATTACTATTCTAGTTACAAAAATTCTTAAAAAACCTAAATATATTTGAGGTGGGAGAAATTTATTAGAAATTTCTCTTGCCAAATTTTATTTGGTTTTATATTATTTTTAATTGAAATATCATATATTTTATTCACACAACATTTGTGTTGAAATATATTTTAATAATTAGTGTTAGAGTTTTGCGATAAAATGATATCGATTATATCTTAATTAATTCATTTGCACCAAAAATCCCGAAAAGAAATTGGGAAAATTACACTAGTCGCGATTTATTTTTAAATGAAATTTTTAAGATCGTATTTTATATTTCTTATTTATCGATTTATACTGAATCCTTTTCTTGAAATTCATTTATTAATTACTTTATTTTATTTTTAACGCTTGATGAAAATCAGGGCGTTACAGCCAGGCCCGTCGAGGCCTGCTCATTGGGCCGAAGCTTCGGCAGCGTGGACTTCGGCCAAGCCCGTCGAGGCTGGCTCCTCGGGCTGAAGCTTCGGTAGCGTGGGCTTCGACCAGGCCCGTCGAGGCTGGCCCCTCGGGCCGAAGCTTTGGCAGCGTGGGCCTCTGAAGGCTTCCGAAGCTTCGACAACGTGGGCCTCCGAAGGCTTCCGAAGCTTCAGCAGCGTGGGCCTCCGAAGACTTCCTGGCCGAAGCCCATGGGCCGGCTAGAGGCTTTCGGAGCCCATAGCTCGGTGGGCTTCGGCCCTGTAGGGCTTCGGACAGACCCTGAACATGTGTACTTTTGGCCCAAATCACCAAAAATTGATATTTTAATAATTTAGCCATTACTGCCATTTTTTGCTATCAACAGGAGCTAACTGCCAAATCTAAACGGTTTTCTAGCGAAGCGCTAACAGCTTGATCTACTGATGCGGCTATCTTTTGCTCAATTTCTAAAGAAGACAAAGGAGGTGATACTTGTGTTACCTGAGTTCGGGCGAGGTCGGGGATGTTGACGTCACGCTTGATGAAGCCCACGCGTGTCTTGACGTAGATTACAAGAATGAGGTCTTGTAGCTCTTTCATCCTTGCCTCGATCTATGCCCGACCTTCCTCGGGGATATCTTTAAGAGTGGGCGTCATAATATTGCGGTTGTCTATTCATGCGCCCCCATGGGAACCATCGGCGTTGTAGATGTAGTAGCCATCGTAGAAGTACTTGTAGCCAATGTAGACGTACTTGTCATGTTGGTGTAGGCTCCCCCAGTGGAGTTGCCAAAAAGTGTGTTGACACGAAAACGTGCCCCCACACTCGGGTCAGTTCAACGATCCAAAAGTGTGCGGATACTTAGGAATAAGCCTAAGCGTAACACAACACTGACGTCGCGTTCCGACTACCCTTAATGGTGGCAAGGGGATGGAGTCGCCAGGTAATCAGATCACACAGAAATAATCTAATTAGCTAAATATATATATATATGAAATAATACAATCGGCCGAACGGAGCCTGATTGGTATAGGATATACCGTGTGAAGGGGTCACCGAAGGGGGTCTTCAGCGTCTGGTGCGAAGGGTGTGCTGAGGATAACCGTCGGCGTTCAAATCGATCTGGCCGAAGATAGGCTCCGAACAGATCATGACGGAAAATCGCCTCCGAACAACAGGGTCCGGCGCGAAGTACTTGACACGAAAAAAACGCAAAGCAACGCGCTGGCGCGACTACATCCGGTGCGGAGTATTGGCATGACGAAGTCCATTGCGGAGCATTAGTCATGACGAGGCCTGATGCAGAGTGTTCTGGCGTAACCTCGGCGCGAAGCAACCCCAACGCGAAGTGGCTCCGCTATGCAGGACTTGGTCGGGCCAACAATAGCATGATTGATTCGTCATGGACGGACGAAGCAGGGGTTCACCGAAGGGTGTTATGGAAGCCTCTGAAACCAGCTTCCTAGCTCCAGAAACCTTCAGTGAAGGGGGGCTCCGAACGTGAAACCTGCAACAAAGTTAAGATCAAGTGCCAATTCGTCCTGGAGACCGAATTACTAAGTGTTGCATTATGTAGAACGAAGGTAGCAATCTGTTACATTGATTAACGGAGGGTTCACAAGCGAGACAACAAGGTGATAGCAATCTGTTACGTAGATTAACGGATGATTCACAAGCGAACCAACAAGGATTACCACTATTACAGTGTGGTCGGCGGAGGGCTTCCAAGCAAACCCACGAAGGTTGTGCAGAAAAGTAAAGAAAAGTAAAGTATGGTTCAAAGCTAGGTCTTTGTGGTTGATTTGTTGTCGGGGGGTTTGATGAACCGGCCTCACCCCTATATATATATGGGCTAGTCTTCTTATCTCTAACCTTAATCTGATAAGATTTGGCCTAATCAAATTTAGAGATAAAAACAACAATAATCTGCATCAAACTCTATCTTCGAAGCTCTACCCAAAGTGGGCCTTCGGCAGGCCCGCTGAAGCTTGCTCCTTAGGATGAAGCTTCGGTTGGGCAGGCCTCCGAAGGGCCTTCGGGCCAAAGCTAGCAGGCCACAAAAAGGGCTTCCGAGGCCTCATGAAGCTGGGCCTCCAGCACTATAAGGCTTCGGTCTGCACCAAGACTTTTGTATTTTCGGCCCAAATTACCAAAATTAATATTTTGACAATCTTGACCATTAATGTCATTTTTTGCTATCAACAACTACTAATTTAGAGATAGTCGTACTACACTAGCCGGCTTTACAGACACGGGAAAAATGTCCCTCGGACACGCTAACAAAGTCATAATCCGAGAGATCTCTACCTGACAGACACTCTACCTTATTATGGACAGCGTCAATAGACACATCGGGCAAAGCAACCTAGGCCAAAGTATCAACTGGTACAACCTCCACATCATCACCATCCCATTGAATCAAGCACTGGTGCAAAGTAGACGGAATACATCAATTTGCGTGAATCCAGTCATGCTTAAGTAGCACACTATAGTTACCTTGCACATCGACAATGAAGAACGTCGTCGACAACGTCTTGTTGCCCACCATCAGATCCAGAGAAAGTACACCCTTGGCCTCGGAGCTCTCGCCGTTGAAACCTTTAAGCATTAGATTGGTCCTCATCAAGTCATCGTCATTCTTGCTGAGCTTCTTTAGCAGAGAGTGTGGCATCAGGTTGACGGTGGCGCCTCCATCTACAAGCATCCTCGAGATCAGCTTCCCGTCGATGTGCCCCTTGACATAAAGAGGCTTCAAGTGACGGGTCGTATCTTCGGGATTCTCGAAAATAGCCTCCTATGGGCCGAGGTTCAACTGAGCGACCTCAGCCTCGCCTTACGGAAGATCAAACTCAGCAGGTAACATGATGACATTTATATCCATCACCTGAGGAGGAGGCCCCTCGGAGATGGGCATGTAGTCGTCATCCATTAGATTGTCCTCGTCATTGCTCAGAGTAGGAGCTGGGTTGTCCACGGCAACCAGCTTCGGCTTCCATATTTGTCTCGCTACTGGTTGAGGATGGATCTCCTCGAACACAGCGTCTCTCTCGTCCTTAGCCTTCTTCTCGCGCATCTCTTGGGATCAAAGACATTGTAGTCTCCTTTACTAGGACTTGGTCATACCTGGTGGTGCCCACGACGGCTGCGGCTTGGTGTCGGGCACCACAACTTTGTTCCTAGAATTTTTGGCCGAACGGGAATTGTCCAAATCGACCTCGGTAATTTTGCGCTTGGCGGGGTTTCGTTCCTGCTTCCTTTCAGTTAGACTGGCCTTACTGGGCTGGTCTGACCGGGCTTTGTCGGTCGGACCAGCCATGGTGGGCCAGTCTGACCGACTGGTGTTGGTTTCCTACGAAGGGCTGGTCGGACCAGCCATAGTAGGCCAATTAGACCGAAGTGGCAGGGGCGGTCAGACCAGCCCTAGGATTGTGGTTAGACAGGCCGTCTCCTCGGGTGGCCTTGGCGGTTCGCCTTCATCTTGCTCCGCGATTGTCCCCTTAGGGATTGGGACGTCCTAGGTCCCCACCTTGACGATGATAACTTCAGAGCGCACCTCCGGATGTCCTCGTGATGCAACGGATAGTCTGGAGAAGACGTCGCCGCTTAGAGCGCCCATATGACCCTGTACGTTATAAAATCCGGGTGGCACGAATCGAGCAATATAATATGGTGTAGGGTACCCATGAGGCGGAAAGTAGCAAGGTGGCCACTACGCCATCGGCAGATGGTACGGTGGTGGAGGGAAAGGTGGCTCCAACGGTCTCGGCCACCGTGGGCCAAACCTACTCTTCCGAGGGGGCTCCAGCCTCGCTGGAGGTCTCGACCGAGTGCTCGCCCTCTCGGCCCTCTTCTGATGCTTCTGGAGCAGCATGTCATATGTCACCTTCGGCCTCTTGCGATTCGCAGCCGAGGATGATGTGTCAGTGTTCACTTTCCGCACTCCTACCTCAGGGTTCTTCGGCACGAGTGTGTGTGGGCGCGGTTCCCTGATCATGACCTTCTTCCCCTTAGCAGACTCGGCCTGCTCGGGCCGAATCAGCACCTTCTTCCCATTGAGATCGATAGTGTTCACGGGGAAAGGGTCTTGGTCGAGCTTCCTCTTGAGACTTGTATCCAATTTCAACCGTCCTTCTTCTATGGCCGATTGAACCTGCCGACGAAAAACATTGCAATCGTTAGTAGAATGGGAATGAGAATCATGCCACTTACAATAAGCCCGTTTCTTCAAGTCTTCGGCCGTCGGAATGATGTGACCATTCGGTAGCCTGATGAGTTTGTTCTTCAACAAAAAATCAAATATCTTATCACACTTGGTCACATCAAATGAATACTTTACCTCGCTGGGCCGACTCTTGGTAGGAGACGGCCGTAACTCTGTTCAAGTGATGGGCTTGGCCTTACTAGACCAAGTCCACTCCGCGGTGTACATATCGGTCGAGTCATCCTCTCTCTCCGATGATTCCTCATCGGAGTGTTCCATGACGTGCACCTCGGCCTTAGGCTTGTTAAATGTCTTGGTAATTTTCTACTTTTGGCTCGGCTTTCCTTAACAAGAGCCTTCTGTAGCACTTGACTAACATCGAAGAAATTCTGGCCATGTAGTTTCTCCTTAAGTTCGGAGTGGAGACCGTTAAAAGCTAGGTCGGCCAAGTCCCTATCAGAAATGTTCAAAGTAAAACATCAGTTTTGAGGAACATGGTGAGGTTTGTCACTAGTGTTCAAGGTAATGATGATTGATTGACAGGGTGAATTCTTGAGTTGTGTCTGGATGTTCTGGATATGGTGTGTGTGTCTGTGTTTGTCTCGTGTGTGCAGGCTTGAGTTACTCGTCAATTGTCGATGGCACGGGATCAGGGTTAGACAGGGAGTCTACTGCCAGATGGTCGAGGGTGTCAGTCGAAGTTGAGAGTGGACTCTGATGTACGCATGGAGGTCGAACAGGACGTTGAATTGAAGATTGATCGAGTTGAAGCGTCAATCGAGTCAGCGAAAGGGAAGCTAGTTCAAGTGACAAGGCGGCTCGAGGGATCGAGAGCAGGAGAAACTTGCTCGCAGTCGGGTTCACGGACTGACGACGGACGTCGACGATCAGGAGTGGCTTTGTAAGTTTTTGTTGAAAACCGTTGAAACTTTAAATGTTTTTACTAATTCAATAAATTTGTGTCTTGTATTAGTTTAATTTTTTAGTTTCAAAGTGTATTCTTTTGGTATATTTTTTGAGTGGGTTCACTCTGAAAATATATTAAAAAGAAGAGTCCTTTTGTAATTTTTCTTTTAGAGTCTAATAGGGTATTTTCAGATTTGTGTTTTCAGAATTTTCCAGGGGGCAAAGTGTAAAACTAGGTCTTCTAGAAACTTGGGCAGGTAGGATATTTATCCCTGGACCTGCTGGCCGAACAGAACTATGGGGTCAGAACAAAAAATTTGCTTAGCACCTCTTGAATCAAAACCAGAAAAAAATTCCTTCAGAAATGTGTCCCTGACTGTGAATAGTGTGCGCTGCTTGTGACGATGAACAGCAACTGAGGTTTCTTGTCGGATGCGCTACACCTCTATCGATTTTCCTGTTCAGCGTAAGGAAGTGTTCTGATTTCCAGCGAAAATCTGTAAGTTCCACTTCGTTTTTCATGGAAATTTTTGATGATCCTGAGTAATTTCTTGTGAAGTTTCATCTTGACACAGTTGTGATCAAAGCTGAATTCGTTTGATTCTTGAACCACTTTAGTTTTCATTTTATTACCAGGTTTTAGGCACTAAATCTATTTGACCCAGTTCATCAACTTTTTGTTTGTGTACTGCTGTTCCAAATATGTATCTGTGATGTTAGTTAGTTCTAGTCATCTATTTACGAGAAGTTCTTCCTGTGATGATCATGGTTCTAGACTGAAGTTTTGTGGCTGCGTAATTTGTATGGATATTTTATCTAAAAACCGAACATGTCTGAAATTCAGGTTAGAGCTATGCTGAGAGAGGTTGTGTGAGATCTGGTCTGAATAGTGATATATTATAAATATATTTTGGTTGAGTTTTTGTCAAGGATCTCTTCTATTTTCTGATTACTCTAGCAAAGTTCTATAATCATTTTCAGCCTGTTTTCAGTGTGCTCTTTTCACTCCAGTTGTGATCTGAAATTTACTGTTCAGGGTCATGTCTGTTTTCAGACAGAGTTATTTGCTTAATCTAGATTTTGCAAGCATTTCAGAGTGATTTTGTTCCTTAGTAGTGAGTGTTTTTGAGTGTGAATTTGAATTATGACTCTGTTTCTTGTGTTTGAATATGAATCAAAGTTGTCTAGCATAAATCTGAGACAGAGGTTTGAAAATTACTCTGTTTCAAATCTGAAAACAGAACAGAATTTGTGCATGTGGCTAGTTGTTCTGAATCCAAATTTGTAAGCCCTTTTCTGATAACTTCCCAGCAGAATTTGAGGTTTGAGTTAAAACATTATTTGAAGAGAAGGTTTTGAATGCTCCATTTTTGGAAATTGCAGTGAGTTTCAAGATGCATTTCATGATGTTTTCTCTATAGGAAGAGTAGTACTTTTTCAGTTTTTGACACTTTTGCAGAAAACAAAATCCTGTCTAGTGTTGATGTTCAGTTTGTGATATAGTCTGGTTCTGAAAATTTGTTGCAGGTAGTTTAGTGCTGTGAATCACTTTTGTGGTTATATGATCTGAGTATTTTCACATTGAGAGATTATTTTCAAGATGAACAGTATAAGAAATTGATTGGATGAATCAAGAGCTGGAATTAATTTTGTGCTGAGTAGTTTCTGAATATTGAATTTGGGTTGCTGTTTGTCAGAATTGACTCAAGATTAGATAATTTGTTTTGATTTGTTTAATTCTAGAAGATCATCTGTTGTTTGATCTGAAATACTGTGAAATCTAAAAGAGAAGAAACAAGTTTTTGATCAGTTGTTCAAACCAAGTTCAGAGTAAAATCCTGTGAGAATTGTTCCTGTTCTATTTCAGTTATTTGCTGTTTTTTCAAACGTGCTACAGTACTTTTGACAGCTACTGTTTCAAGCATAGTATTCTCTGTTTCTGCAAGTTTAAATATCTGTTTCTGAACTGAAACACATGTGCTGGATTAAAATCACTCTGAATTTGAAACACACATATTGGTTCAAACATGAATGATAAATCTTCTTGAAATTCATTGTTACTATTCATTGTATAAAAAGTTTCAGAAGTACGGAGATCTCGTTTGAGATTGAATTGAAACAAGTTGACTCTCTATTACAAACTTGAATTAAACTCTTGTGTGAATGTTTTCATAATTGTCGATTAATCAATCTTGAAACAAAGTTGATTTGGGTTTTTGAATCTAGTGGAGCTCAATTTTGAACCGATTGGTTTAAATCTTTATACTGTCTGTTTGGAGGTGCATTGGGTGTCTTAGTGAAGGCCATCACATTCGAAAGAAAGTGTCGAGGTGCCTATTCACCTCCCTCAAGTTGCCATTCCGATCCCACAATTGGTATTAGAGCCGGTTAGATCACCAGTTGACCTTAACCGGTTTGTGATCCTTGTGGCGACATGGATAAGAACACCAAGATCCCGATGTTTGATGGTCGAGATTATGCCTATTGGAAGATGCGCATGGAGGCTTATTTGCTTAGCCAAGGAAGTGCGATATGGGACATTGTTGCATCCCAGTATGTGATTCCTGACACTCGTACCTCAGAGACTGAGAAGGCACAATATGAATGTAATAGCAAGGCTAGAAACATTCTTTTTTTCAGTCTGAGTCGCAACGAGTTCGACAGGGTCTAGCACCTTCGGACTGCACGAGAAATCTGGTCGACCTTGAGTACTTTTCATGAGGGTACATCGCAGATTAAGGCTAGGAGGTAGAGCACGTATAATCAAGAATACCAAATGTTCGTGCAAGGCCCTAGCGAATCTGTAGATGCTTTGTTTGCTCGCTTTGACGAAATTGTTAGTAACTTGCGCCCTACTGGGACGCTAGCTTACTATGATCATGACCGAGCAATCAAACTTCTCTATGCTCTGGATCGTAGCATATGGGAAGTAAAGATCTCAAGCATTGAAGAGTCTGCGAGTTTTGACACTTTGACATGCGATGAACTCTTCAGTAAGCTTAAGTCCATCGAGATCGCCAAGGCATCTCGTTGTGGGATTGGGAACTCTTTGCCACAATCCATGGCACTAGTTTTTGGTTCCGGTAGTGGCACCTCATCTGGAGGTAGCATGTCTGGTGTTTGTGCTTTGTTTGGGGGTTTTGCCTTGTCTTCTTTGATCTCTATCACAAAGGAACAAGTGGACACATTGGACAATGAAGAGCTTGCTCTTATAGTCAAAAAGTTCACTAGGTTCTACAATGATAGAAGAGATCAGAGGAGAGGAGGCTCTCGAGGGTGTTTTGAGTGCGGTGACCTGAATCACATTAAAGCCAATTGCCCAAAACTAAAAGCCAGAAATGAACATGAACAAAAATATCAAAAAAGAGATAAAAAACCGTTTTACAAAGGCAAAAGAGGAAAAGTGGCAAAAAGGATGGCTAGAGCTTTCGTGGCAGCACTCGGTGACATCGACAACACCTCGAGTGAAGAACCAAGTTCTGATGAAGATGAACCAGGCAAGAATGAAAAGAAGAAGGAAAAGATGAAGGACTTCAACGGCCTCTGCTTCATGGCCAACGGCAAGCAAAGCAACGATGAGCCTGACTCATCTGAGGTTAGTCTATCTCTTGATCAATTACTTGTTCAAAACGATGAATTACATGATGCAATTATTTCACAAGATAGACTGCTTAAACTTGCTGCTAAAGAACGAAAAGAACAAAAGCTTAAAATTAAATCTCTTTCTACTGAATTTGCTTTGTTGAAGTCTAAATCTGAAATTGTTGAATGTGAGTCATGTCTTGTTGTTATGGATGAACTTGCTCAGTTGCGTCTGATTCATGCTCAAAACATTGAAAAACTTGAAAATGTTCAGAAGCAACTCTTGGTGGTGGAGTCTAGTCCTGATTGAAAGCGTTAGTCTGGGAGATAAGCATATCGATGAGTTTAAGGCTAGATTGGAGAGTGCTGAGTGTTCTAAGAATGTGCAGTCGACGTGTCCCACCTGCATCACCCTTAAGGACCAACTCAGCTTTGGTAGAGAGAAAGTAGAAAAGCCGAAGTGTGAAAATGATTATCTGCTTTCCATGATAGACAAATGTACTGAGGGGAAAGGGAAAATGGATTTGCTTTTGGATAAAACTAAAATGTTTGCTGACAGGGCAGGGTTAGCTCTTGGGTTAGGTTATGAGAGGACTTCATCTAGTACCACAAGCCAAACTATGTTCACTCTACCTACCACCCTTGAGAAAGAGAGAGCCCAGTTAGATACACCTCAAAAGCCAAAAATCCTACCCAACCCAAAAAGATAATCATTTCACCACTCAAGACAGACTCCAAGCAAAAACCTAGGAAAACTGTGAGGTTCGCGCCAGAAACTTATAAACCTACACCCAAGAAAGTTTTCCATTGCACTTATTGTCATCGTGTAGGTCATTTGATTGGTTTTTGCTATAGACGCATGAAAGATGAACGTCGTGCGCATGCTTTAAATTTCCATGATTATCCTTCATTTGATATGCATGACTATGATTATAATACTTATACTGATTATGAGGCTCCTTACAGTTATATGAGTGGCTATGCCCATCGTGGTGTATATCGTACCTCGTATGATGATAGACCACGTAGGCGTATTGGTCCAAATTATTTTAGGAGATCTCAGCGATTTGCAAGGAGACCTCATGTGCAGTATGATTCTCATCACACACAGTCTCCTGCTTTACCTACTTCTCGGGTAGTTCAGTGCTGGATACCTAGGCATCTTATCTCTAAACCCAGCGTTGAGTACTCGAGATTTTTCGTCTCTACTTAGGGGAGTCATGGGAGGCTGGAGGACAAGTGGATCATTGATTCCGGATGTTCACGTCACATGACTAGGAAGTCTTCATGGTTCTCCAGCTTCACCTCAGCCAGACATCGTGAAAGCATCACTTTTGGAAACAATCGCAAAAGCAGTGTGAAGGGCAAAGGTATGATCAAAATTAATGAAAATTTCACTCTCTCAAATGTTGCTTTGGTTGAGGACTTAGGGTACAATTTGCTTTCTATTTCACAATTGCTTGATGAGGGTTTTGAGGTTCATTTCAGTCGTGATTCTTCTTATGTGCGTGATTCTTTTGGTGTTTTTATTTGCAAAATTTTAAGAGTAGGGAGAATTTTTGGAGCTGATTTCACTGAGTCTTTCGAATCTTCTCATTGTCTTTTAGCTGAACTATCTTCTGAGCTTTGGATATGGCATAGGAGACTAGGGCACATGAGTTTTGATTTGCTTGTGAGATTGAGTGCCCTAGGACTCATCCGAGGATTGCCCGAGCTAAAATTTGAGAAGAACCTCATTTGTGCTCCATGTCGTCTTGGAAAAATGGTTTCTACCTCGCATTACCCCATAAACATGGTGATGACTGAGCGACCCGGAGAGCTTCTACATATGGATACAGTTGGTTCATCCCGGGTTAGCTCTTTAGGCGGCAAATGGTACGTGCTTGTTGTGGTTGACGACTATTCTCGTTACTTTTGGGTTTTCTTTCTCGTAAGCAAGGATAAAGTGTTCATACACTTTCGGAGCTTAGCACTGAGGCTATTTAATGAACTCCCTAGTGCAACGAAAGCCATTCGAAGCGACAACGGCACCGAGTTCAAAAATAGCTCTTTTGCAGAATTTTGCCTTGAACATGGGATTGAACATCAGTTTTCTGCACCAAGAGTCCCTCAACAAAATGGTGTGGTTGAGAGGAAAAATCATACACTTGTGGAGATGGCTAGGACGATGCTGAATGAACACAGGACTCCTAGAAAATTTTGGGCTGAAGCCGTGAGTACAACATGTTACATCTCCAACAGGATCTTTTTGCGCTCTTTGCTAAATGTGACTTCTTATGAACTTTGCTTTGGGAGAAAGCCCAAGGTCACTCACTTCAGAGTATTTGGATGTCGTTGCTTCATCCTAAAGCGAGTTAATTTGGATAAATTTGAATCACGCGCATTTGATGGAATCTTTTTGGGCTATTCTTTACATGGACACTCTTATCGCGTTTTAAATCTTGAAACTAACACATTGGTTGAATCTTGTGATGTAACTTTTGATGAAACTTCTCCATGTCTTAGCCCTAACTTTGAATTTGCAAGTGAGCACGATATGAGTGAAACACTTTTTGAGGAAGAAGATCCATCATACGATGAAGATCCTGAGGTTGTACCACTACCTCCCTCTACGGTGACTCTAGAAGCTTCGACCACGTCGACAAGAGGACCTGAAGATTCAAATTTTGAGAGTGTGGAGCAAACTTCG
Organism: Zizania palustris; assembly: GCA_019279435.1. NCBI lineage: Eukaryota > Viridiplantae > Streptophyta > Magnoliopsida > Poales > Poaceae > Zizania > Zizania palustris. The sequence continues at coordinate 5,796,192 of JAAALK010000283.1, read as the reverse complement.
GCAAGAGTTGAGGGGGAGATTCTGTCGCAGAGAGAAGCACCGCTTCGTATTCAAAGAATGCATCCCCCGGAGCAGATCATCGGCGAGCTAAATGAACGAGTAACCCGATCTCACGCTCATTTTGTTGATTCTGCTTTTGTTGCTAATTTTGAACCATTAGATGTTAGTCATGCTTTGTCTGATGCGAGTTGGGTCAACGTCATGCATGAGGAACTTGAAAACTTTGATAGAAATCAAGTTTGGATTCTCGTTGATCCACCCCCTAACATTCATTTAATTGGTACAAAATGGATTTTCAAAAACAAACAGGAGGAGGATAGGGCAATAGTGAGAAACAAAGCTAGGCTAGTGGCTCAAGGGTATACTCAAGTTGAGGGGATTGATTTTGGAGAAACTTTTGCACCGGTAGCTCGACTTGAGGACATGAGGATCTTGCTTGCTTTTGCCTCTTCGCGCGGCTTTAAACTTTTTCAAGTGGATGTGAAAAGCGTGTTTCTGAATGGTTTCATAGTAGAGGACGTGTATGTCAAGCAACCTCCTAGCTTTGAGGATCCCAAGTACCCCCATAGAGTCTTTAAACTTCATAAAGCACTATATGGGCTCAAACAAGACCGAGAGCTTGGTACGACCGCCTGAGGACGTTCTTGATTGAGCAAGGGTTTAAGATGGGGTACGTTGACAAAACTTTGTTTACTCTCATGCATGGCAAATACTTCCTACTCGTACAGATATATGTCGATGATATAATATTTTGTGGTTCATCTCATACACTTGTTGTCGAGTTTGTAGAATCGATGAGCAGGGAATTCCAGATGTCAATGATGGGCAAGCTGACCTTCTTCCTGTGTTTGTAGATCAAACAAAGCAAACAAGGAACTTTTGTCCATCAAACAAAATACACTAGAGATTTGCTTAAACGATTTGACATGTCTGACGCTAAACCTCTTGCTATCCCGATGGGTACTTCTATTTCTCTTGATCCAGATGAAGATAGAGAAGAAGTGGACCAGAAGGAGTATCGCAACATGATCGCCTCCCTTCTGTACTTGACGGCTACGAGACCGGACATACACTTTGTTGTGTGTCCGTGCGCTCGTTTTCAGGCTTCTCCTAGGGCATCACATCGTCAAGTTGTCAAACACATCTTAAGGTACCTCAAGCATACTCTTCAATTTGGTGTTTGGTATTCTGCATCATCTTTATTATGCTTGCGAGGTTTTTCTGACGCTGACTTTGCTGGTTACCGGATTGATCGTAAGAGTACTTCTAGGACGTGTCATTTTCTTGGGTCTTCTCTTGTGTGTTGGTGTTCACGCAAACAGTCTAGCGTTGTACAGTCTACAGCCGAGGTTGAATATGTAGTTGCCGCTAGCTGTTGCGCACAGATTTTGTGGATGGTTTCTACTTTGTGGGACTTTGGGTTGGAGTTTTCTTGTGTTCCACTATTTTTCGATAACACGAGTGCAATCAGTTTAGCAAACAACCCAGTACAGCATTCTAGGACCAAACACATTGACGTGCGTTATCACTTTTTGAGAGATCACAATGAAAAGGCGATATTTAATTGCATTTGGTCGATACTCAAAATCAGCTTGCAGATATTTTCAACAAGCCTCTCGATGCTTCTCGCTTTGCATTTTTAAGGGGAGAGCTTGGCATTTGTCATCCTTATGGTATCATGTGAGGGGGAGTTGTGTATATTTGCATATGCTTCTAAAATATGAATAATTGCTTTTACACGTACATGACTTGTGGGCGCGCTTTACGATACTATCATGTTTTCACTGTTTGATTGTGCTTAGAATGAACACATCTATCTATATGATTGGAGCATGGCTTTTCATTGCAAAAATTTAAAAATGGTCACTACCAAGTCTGGTTTCTAGCATGAATAGGCTAGGGTGCTTTTGCTATTCATTTCTTACTTGATAGCTTTATCCTTGTCACATGGATGCTCATATGCAACTTGATCATGTTTGCTCAAAAATAAAAATGAAAAATTGAAAAATTGAAAAATTGAAAAATGAAAATGAAAATGATGAAAATGAACCAAAATTGCTAAAGTTGTGAAAAAATTGAAAAGATCCAGGTGGGTTTGCATAGTCGCACTACTATGTTCTGGACTGCATACCATTGCACTTTGGTTTGAACTGGGACATCGAGTGTATACCAAGATCAACGCCTTAAGCTTCTGATGGTTTATCCTAGGCTTGGCTTGATCGGTTAGCATAAGGTTGACTTGCAAATAACCCCTGGCATTAAAAAATGATAATAAAAAGTTTAATTTTCTCGCATATCAAGTTTGTTGTAGCTCCTTATAGTGGGATGTGCTTTTCGAGTTTGTTTGTGACTAGCTTTTGTATCTCTTACCTTGCCATGTCTAGCACACTAGTCTGGGTAGTGATGCTTTTATTTGCTTAAACTTCAAACTGCTTGCTTATACGGATATTTAGATGGTGGTTATTCAAAACTTGCCATGCAATTTAGTCAGGACAGATTGTGAGGCACAAGAAGTGTTTGTATTGTAATTGGACTTAATCATATTATGGAAGCATTGCATGGTCACTTTACTCTCTCGACTCATGGGGCTATCTTGATGTCTACATTGCCAAAGGGGGAGAGTACTTGAGCTTTTTGATGAGTTTGTGATCTTTTGAGCTCTTGAGGTAATTTTTGCGTTGCTTTATCATTTGGCAAGTGACATATTTTCTCATTTTGCTCTCTTTAGAGATTTCATGGTCACTTGTGTGATGAACCTTTTGTTGGACCGGAAACGGCGACCAGAGGGGGGTGAATGGGAGCTTTTAAAATTTCAGACTAAATATAGTCTTCTGTTTTAATTCTATCTTCTGCGGAACAGGCTTCGAACACACCCTTCGAAGTTCAGGTTCGGAGGTATTTGACGGCTCCGAACACAGGCTTCGCAAGGAGCAAAAGTTCGAAGCCAAGAAGACTTCGCTCCACCCACAACCCAGAAAAATCAGCTCTGCTAAGTCAGTGCAGGCTCCGCACACAGGGTGCTTCGAGCAGGCTTCGCACTTCACCCTTCGCAAGAGCGGACCTCCCTCTGAGGACTTCGATCAAAATACTTAGCGACAGCAACTGGTGCTGGGCTTCGTACTTCGATGGTCAAAACGCACACAAAAATAGACTTCGCTAAAGGGCTTCGACACGGGAAGAAAACGGGCTTCGATCAGTGCTTCGCTAGTAATCAGCGAGGTCTAGCCTCCAGTTTACACAGAGCAAACACACAAAGAAAAACACACTTCGCTCAAAACACACTTCGCCCAAACAGGCTTCGGTGCACTACCTCAAGTCAATCGAAGTGACACACAAGAGATCGAAGCATGCAGCGAGGTATGCAAACAAGCTCAAGCAGAAAATGAACACAGAATCAAGACTTCGATGCTTGAACAGGGAACACAAAAATTGAACTCACAGGATGAATACAGAGTGTGGTGGCTAGCACAGGAGTTCTACAATGAATGCTCAAAGTGTTAATGCGACCTACCCAGCCTCCACTATTTATAGCCACTATTCACCCATGTGAATTGACTACTTTACCCCTAGGGTTTACATCTGTTTTGTCTCATCAGAACAGAGGGGTACAAAAGGTAGTCTACTTTATTTGGAGGCTTCTTTTGTCAGCTTTGCAAAGGGGACAGCGTCAGCTTTTTGTAGAGCAGACACTGTCAGCCTTTACAGTCTTGGACCCTTCTGAATCCCCCCTTCGCATGCGAGGGGTGCGGTAGCTTCGGTGAGAAGCCTTGAGCCTGACGGCCTTCGCTTCACCGAAGTCAGCCTTCGATACAGTGACGGTTTTGAGCCGAAACCGTCAAAGCCCTTGGGCCTTCGCACCAACACCTTCGGAGTGGACCACCACGGCTTCGCAGCTTCTCCCAGCTCGAACTCCGTCAGTCCGTGTACCGAAGCCATGCATGGCCGAAGTACCTCAAGACAACCACACTCCGAAGCCCCACCTTCGGAGTACCACCCTTCGAAGTCCCTCCTTCGTCCAAGGCCTCCGCATAAAGCATTCCATGAGCACTTCGTCGCAGTGTCTCTCTCCGAGCACACTCCTCGACGAGCCTCACCCGGACCATGCCTTCGATGCACCTCGACTTCTGAGACCTTCGTCGGGTATACCTTCGAGTGTATCCCTTCGGAGCACACTTCGAAGACCTTGCCTCTAATGAGGACTTGATCCACCATACTCCGAAATCACTCCTTCCGGAGTACACTTCGAAGTGCCTCGCCTCCGAGGACTTCGTCTCGGAGTACCTTCACCCGGAGTCACACTCCGCACTTGCTGCCTTCTCTTGGCGCACCTCGACCCCTTCGCAGCCTTCGTGACGGAGCTCCCTGCTCCCCTGGCATCAAGCCTCCCGCTTGACCCGGGTTCACTTGCTACGAACCGTCCGTCACCTCCGAAGTCCCCTGCGCACCACAGACAAACAGACAAGTGTATCCAGTACCCCAGAGACCTCTCCGAGTAAACAACCTCCGGCACACACTCCGGTGTACCGCCCAAAGTACCGAACCCTTCGGTACAACCCAGTCAGTGTGTACTATCGGACCCCTCCGACAAGTACACTCCGCTGCAACAGCTGCAGCAACCAGAGCCCACCGAACCCTTCGGTGAAACAACCTCCGAACACCTTCGGAGAACCAACCTCTGAATCCCTTCGGAGGGACCCCTTCGAATCAGAGGGTAAAATCTATCAATCACTCATCACAGACTCCAAAACCAACCCTTGGTTTCTCAATCTCCCCCTTGATGAGTGCATTGACAACCAAATTCAAGTTCAAGAAAATTTGAAAAATTTCAGCTCACAAGTGACCATAAAAACTCAGAAACGAGCCAAATCATGTCACTTGACAAAAGAATTTTCCTCCCCATTTTTCAATAGAGTAAAAAGCCCCATCGGCAAAACTTCCCTTTGCAAGATAAAAACTCCCTCTGAGTTAAAATTTCTCCCCCTTTGGCAATGCAAGCATCAAGGAGCATGTAAAAGATGCATAGCTTTGAAATGGGCAGAGTTGCAAAGACATAAAGCAAAAATATGCCAATATTAATACCAATTATCATGGGCTCAGCTCAATGTAACATTCTCTAAAAACATGATGTCAGCATGTGATTTTATCATTTTGAAATAAAAGCATCACCACTCAATCAAGAAAACTAGACAAGTAAAAGCAGTGACTGCGCAAAGCTAGTCAATTTCTACTCTAGACAAACAAGTCCAGTTCAAATGGAGCATTGAAAGCAAACTTGATACACAATGAATTTTGTTGTTCTTTTCATAATGCCAGGGGTTATTTGTTTGTCCATCTTATACTTTCCAATCAGGCCAAGCCTAGGCATGAAAGCCATCAAAAGCTTAAGGCAGTGATTTTAGCATACACTACACTATCCCAGTTCAGACCAATGTGCAATGGTAAGCAGTCTAGAATGGAGTAGTGCGACAAACAAACCCACCTGGATCTTTTTGCTTTGAAGCATGCAAATCATGGGTTTTTGGAATTTTGATTAAGTGAACAAATTGTTTAGCACTTGATGAATATCCATGCGTATGTAGAACAATTTTTCAAGTTGCAATGTTTAGCATCTAGAGAAAAGGAGTCTTGCTATCAAGCAGATAAAAGATAGCTAAAGCAGTCCTGCCTAAACATGCTAGATTCACGACTAAGCAGTGAGCATGATGTGATTTTGAAAGAAAAATCATGCACATAATGTTTGAGATATATTAAATAGAGTTGAGCTGACACGATTACATGAATGATAATCAGGCATATAATTGCAAGAGATGTAAATGCAATTTCACACATGATGAGCATATGCAAGAAAAATCTGCTCCCCCTCACAAAATGTCGTAAGGGTGACAAATACCAAGATCCCCACGCAGGTACGCAAATCAAGAAGCATCGAGGGGTTTTGTGAAAATATCGGCTAGCTGGTGTTGGGTATCAACATATTAAAGTTCAATATCACCCTTCTCATTATGATCTCTGAGAAAATGATATTGCACATCAATGTGTTTGGTTCTGGAGTGCTGAACCGGGTTGTTTGCAATACAAATAGCACTAGTGTTATCACAGAAAAGTGGAACACTCTTATAATCTAACCCGAAATCCCGCAAAGTGGAAACCATCCACAAAATCTGAGAGCAACAGCTAGCCGCAGCAACATATTCGGCCTCAGTCGTCGATTGTGCAACACTAGACTGTTTGCGGGAAGACCAGCAAACCAGAGAAGTACCCAGAAAATGACAAGTACTAGAGGTACTTTTCCTATCAATCCTACACCCAGCAAAATCCGCATCGGAATAACCTCGAAGACACAAAGAGGAAGATGCTGAATACCAAATGCCGAATTCGAGGGTATGTTTGAGATACCTGAGAATGTGCTTTACCGCTTGGCGGTGCGAAGCTCGAGGTGACGCCTGAAAACGAGCGCATAGACACACTGTGAAGTGTATGTCCGGCCTCGTAGCAGTCAAGTAGAGGAGGGAGCCGATCATGCTTCGGAACTCCTTCTGATCTACGGCTTCTCCATCTTCGTCAGGATCCAATGCTACAGATGTAGCCATTGGAGTAGCGAGTGGCTTCGCATCAGTCATGTCGAACTTCTTGAGCAGGTCCTTGGTGTACTTCGTCTGGTGGACGAAAGTACCTTGTTTTCTTTGCTTGATTTGCAAACCAAGGAAAAATGTGAGTTCGCCCATCATGGACATTTCGAACTCCCTGCTTATGGCATCTGCAAACTCGGCAACCAAAGCATTAGAAGAGCCACCAAAGATGATATCATCCACATAAATCTGAACTAGGAGGAAATCTTTGCCATGCTTGAGAGTGAACAGGGTTTTATCAACAGATCCCATCAAATACCCCCGCTCAAGCAGAAAAGACTTAAGTATGTCATACCATGCCCGAGGGGCCTGCTTGAGTCCATAAAGAGCCTTATGAAGTTTAAGGCTTTTATGTGGGTATTTGGGGTTTTCAAAACCAGGGGGTTGTTTTACATAAACATCTTCGCCTATGAAACCATTAAGAAAAACACTTTTGACATCCATTTGATAGAGTTTGAATCCCCGGGATGTCGCAAAGGCAAGCAAAATCCTAATGGACTCAAGACGAGCAACAGGTGCAAAAGTTTCAGTAAAATCAATCCCTTCTAATTGAGAATAACCCTGAGCTACAAGTCTAGCCTTGTTTCTAACTATAGTCCCATCCTCCCCTTGTTTGTTTTTGAAAATCCATTTTGTTCCAATGAAATGAACATTTGGTGGAGGATCAACTAAAGTCCAGACTTGGTTTCTCTCAAAAATTTTAAGTTCTTCATGCATGGCATTGATCCAACTAGAATCAGAAAGTGCATGACTAACATCTAAAGGCTCGAAAGAAGAAACAAAAGTGGAATCAATGAAATGAGCATGAGAACGTGTTACCCTTTGATTAAGCTCACCAATGATCTGCTCGGGAGGATGCATCCTTTGAACATGGTGTGGAGCCTCGCGGCGGGATGCAGTCTCCCCCTCAACTTGTGCGTTGGAGTTGTCCAAGATGACCGATGTCGAGGTAGTTGCTTCGGGACCTTGTGCCGAAGTGGTCGAAGCGGGGACGGCTTCGGGGATTGATGTCGAGGGTAGTAGGGGTTCATCCTCGAAATCTTCGGGATCTTCTTCTTCAAAGATGGTCTGCTCCATGTCGTGTTCATTTGCCTGTTCAAAAACAGAACTAACAGATGGGGTTGATTCATCAAAAGTCACATCACATGACTCGATGATAGTGTTAGTTTCCAAATTATAAACACGATAAGAATGACCATGTGTAGTGTAACCTAAAAAGATCCCGTCAAAAGAACGCGACTCAAACTTATCCAGATTACCACGTTTTAGGATAAAGCAACGACATCCAAATACTCGAAGATGAGTAACCTTGGGCTGTCTCCCAAAACGTAGCTCATAAGATGTCAAGTTCAAAATTGAGCGCAAGAATATTCGGTTTGAGATGTAACATGCAGTGTTCATGGCCTCAGCCTAGAATTTTCTAGGAGTCCTATGCTCATCGAGCATCGTCCTAGCCTTCTCAACCAAAGTGCGGTTCTTCCTTTCAACGACACCATTCTGTTGAGGAACCCGCGAAGCAGAGAATTGATGTTCTATGCCATGCTCCATGCAAAAGTCAACAAAGAGACTGTTCTTGAACTCAGTGCCATTATCACTTCGAATGAATTTCAATGCACCAGGGAGTTTAGTGAAAAGTCTCAAAGCCAAGCTCCGAAAGTGTGAGAACACTTCATCTTTGCTGGCAAGAAAGAAGACCCAAGAGTAGCGAGAGAAATCGTCGACAATGACTAACACATACCACTTGCCACCTAACGAACTAACCCGAGAAGGACCTACAGTGTCCAGGTAGAGAAGTTCTCTAGGTTGTTCAGTCATCACTGTGGTGACTGGCGAATGCGAAGCGGCAATCATTTTTCCATGTCGACAAGGAGCGCAAACTAAATTCTTCTCAAACTTGAGCTTGGGCAATCCTCGGATCAGTCCTAGGGCACTCAGACGAGCGAGCAACTCAAAGCTCATATGCCCTAGTCTCCTATGCCACTTCCAAAGCTCAGAAATAGAATGTGCAACAAGACAATGAGAAGAACCAAATGATTCAGAAAAATCAGCTCCAAAAACTCTCCCAACTCTAAAGATCTTACAAACCACAACGCCATCAGAATTGAGTACTTGCGAAGTATCGCGATGGAATCGCACTTCGAAGCCCTCATCAAGCAACTGAGATACAGAAAGCAAATTGTATCTCAGGTTTTCAACCAAAGCAACATCTTTGAGAGTGAAATTCGAGTTAATTCTTACCACACCTTTACCTTTCACTCTACTCCTCCGATTGTTGCCGAAGGTGATATGTTCCCTTTGCTTGGTTGTGGTGAGGCTGGAGAACCATGCTGCATCTCCGGTCATATGGCGCGAACAACCGGAGTCCATGATCCACGTGCCCTCCAAGCCTCGGTCTGTCGCCTACACATGATAAGAAAATCTCGATCGCTCAGTGCTGAGGTGAGTGAAAATATGACGAGGCATCCAGCACTGAGTGATACGAGTAGTAGGCACAGTAAAAATAGACTGTCTACGCACAGGATTATCAGAATGATGCAAAGTGCGAGGTCTACCTACATGCTGTGATCTAACAATATGACGAGGTCTCCTACTCTGATGAGGTACAAAGCTACTCGCCCGGGGTCTACCACCATATGGAACATGGTGAACACCTCGAGGAGCAAAACCTCTCCGAGAAGCACGAGGAGCCTCAAAAACAGGATGATAGTAAAACTCAGACTCATGCATACCTAAAGATGGGTAATGCATGTCCTAGTAACTCATTGCCTGAGGGCGTCGCTTATCCTTGATGCGACGAAAACAGAACCCAACCAAATGACCCGCTCGCTGACAGTAGGAACAATGAAAAGCTCTCCTAGGGGCACTCTCATGGGTCATAGGAGCAACTCTCACAGGCTCCTTGGGCTTCTACTGAGTGGTTTTCTTGGGAGGGATTTTCTTGGTAGGAGGAGTGGTTTTCTTTGGTGTCCGGGTAGGCTTTTTGGCTGAAGGAGTGTCTAACATAGCTCTCTCTTTCTCCAAGGTAGTGGGTGAGGTAAAAACAGTTTTGTTCTTACTGTCTGAAGGAATCCTCTCAAAACCCAAACCTAGAGCTACCCCTGATCTATCAGCACACATCTTGGTTTTGGCCAAGAGCAAGTCTATCCTACCCTTTCCCTCAGTGCATTTGTTAACCACGGAAAGAAGGTATTCATTCTCAGTCATAAGGTTCTCAGCTTGCTCTCTAACAGTGCTTAGCTGGTCCTTAAGGGTTATGCAAGTGTCACAAACAGGTTGCACATCCTTAGAACTACCGGCCCTCTCCAATCTAGCCTCTAAATCATGAACATGCTTATCACGTAAATCAATGCTCTCGCGTAATAAAGAACAGTTCATGCATTCAATTATATCATGAGGACTAGAATCAACCACCAAAAGCTACTTCTGTGCAGTCTCAAGCTCAGATAGAGTTTGAGCATGTACAAAACGCAACTGAGCAAGCTCACCCATGACAACAGTACAAGATTCACATTCAGCATCATTAACTTTAGACTTAAGCATGGCATAATCAGTAGAAATAGATTCTAGCCTAAGTCTAAGGTCTTTTCTTTCTCTAGCGGTTTGCACAAGTAATCTATCCTGACCAAGGACTACTTCATTCAGCTCATCTAGTTTTATTGAAAGTTGGTCATAGGATAGGGGTACCTCAGATGAGTCAAGCTCATCGCCGCTGCGATAACTGTCGGCCATGAAGCAAAGGCCGGTGAAATCTCGTCCCTTCTTATCCTTCTTCTCCTCCTTCCTTGGAGACTCCTCCTCCTCAGAGCTTGACTCCTCAGTTGAGGAAGTGTCGATGTCGCTGAGAGCAGCAACAAATGCTCTGGAAGCAGCTTTGGCTACTCTCTTAGCCACCTTGCCGCGCTTGCCCTTCACAAAGGGTTTCCTCTCCTTTTTGTGGTATTTGGGGCGCTCACTCTAATCTCTCTTCTTGAGTTTAGGGCAATTGACCTTGATATGAGAAGTGTCGCCACACTAAAAGCAACCACTAAAACCACTTCTTCTCTGATCCTGTCTCTCATGGTGAAAATGGGTGAACCTTTTGGCAATGAGAGCAAGCTCATCATCATCTAGAGTATCCACCTGCTCCTTAGTGACGGAGACCAGGGAGGACAAAGCAAAACCATCTGCAAGAACACAAGTGCCAGATGTGCTTGGTTCTGCAGTGGTGCCACGGCTAGTGCTAGAAACAAATGCCAATGGCTGTGGCAAAGAGTTTCTGTGCACTGCAAGAGATGCCTTGGCAATCTCCGTGGACTTCAGCTTGCTGAAGAGCTCATCACAGGTCAATGTGTCATAACCTGTGGACTCCTCAATGCTGGATATCTTCACTTCCCATATGCTACGATCAAGAGTATAGAGAAGCTTGATAGCCCTATCATGATCATTGTAAGCAAGCGTCCCGTTGGACCGCAAGTTACTCACTATCGCATCAAAACATGAAAACATGGCATCTATAGATTCAACAGGTGCCTGCACAAACAGTTGATACTGCTGATTGTTTGTGCTTTGGCGCCTGACCTTAATCTGTGTAGAGCCCTCATGAAAAATAGTGAGAGTGGTTCAAATTTCCCTAGCTGTCCTAAGGTGCTGCACCCTATCAAACTCACTCCGGCTCAAACCAATGAACAGTATGTTTCTAGCCTTGGAGTTGGCATTATACTGATCTTTCTCTGTTTGAGAAGTGTGAGTCTTAGGGATGGAGTATTGTGAGTTCACAATCTCCCAAATTGCATTTCCTTGGCTTAGCAAGTAAGCCTCCATGCGCACCTTCCAGTATGCAAAGTCAGTCCCATCGAACAGAAAAATTTTACTAACTCTGTCCATGTCGCCAAAAGATCACAAAACTGGTTAAGGTCAACTGGTGATCTTAACCCGCTCTCATACCAATTGTTGGACCGGAAACGGCGACCAGAGGGGGGGTGAATGGGAGCTTTTAAAATTTCAGACTAAATATAGCCTTCTGTTTTAATTCTGTCTTCTGCGGAACAGGCTTCGAACACACCCTTCGAAGTTCAGGTTCGGAGGTATTTGACGGCTCCGAACACAGGCTTCGCAAGGAGCAAAAGTTCGAAGCCAAGAAGACTTCGCTCCACCCACAACCCAGAAAAATCAGCTCTGCTAAGTCAGTGTAGGCTCCGCACACAGGGTGCTTCGAGCAGGCTTCGCACTTCACCCTTCGCAAGAGCGGACCTCCCTCTGAGGACTTCGATCAAAATACTTAGCGACAACAACTGGTGCTGGGCTTCGTACTTCGATGGTCAAAACGCACATAAAAAACAGACTTCGCTAAAGGGCTTCGACACGGGAAGAAAACGGGCTTCGATCAATGCTTCGCTAGTAATCAGCGAGATCTAGCCTCCAGTTTACACAGAGCGAACACACAAAGAAAAACACACTTCGCTCAAAACACACTTCGCCCAAACAGGCTTCGGTGCACTACCTCAAGTCAATCGAAGTGACACACAAGAGATCGAAGCATGCAGCGAGGTATGCAAACAAGCTCAAGCAGAAAATGAACACAGAATCAAGACTTCGATGCTTGAACAGGGAACACAAAAATTGAACTCACAGGATGAATACAGAGTGTGGTGGCTAGCACAGGAGTTCTACAATGAATGCTCAAAGTGTTAATGCGACCTACCCAGCCTCCACTATTTATAGCCACTATTCACCCATGTGAATTGACTACTTTACCCCTAGGGTTTACATCTGTTTTGTCTCATCAGAACAGAGGGGTACAAAAGGTAGTCTACTTTATTTGGAGGCTTCTTTTGTCAGCTTTGCAAAGGGGACAGCGCCAGCTTTTTGTAGAGCAGACACTGTCAGCCTTTACAGTCTTGGACCCTTCTGAATCCCCCCTTCGCATGCGAGGGGTGCGGTAGCTTCGGTGAGAAGCCTTGAGCCTGACGGCCTTCGCTTCACCGAAGTCAGCCTTCGATACAGTGACGGTTTTGAGCCGAAACCGTCAAAGCCCTTGGGCCTTTGCACCAACACCTTCGGAGTGGACCACCACGGCTTCGCAGCTTCTCCCAGCTCGAACTCCGTCAGTCTGTGTACCGAAGCCATGCATGGCCGAAGTACCTCAAGACAACCACACTCCGAAGCCCCACCTTCGGAGTACCACCCTTCGAAGTCCCTCCTTCGTCCAAGGCCTCCGCATGAAGCATTCCAAGAGCACTTCGTCGCAGTGTCTCTCCCTGAGCACACTCCTCGACGAGCCTCACCCGGACCATGCCTTCGATGCACCTCGACTTCTGAGACCTTCGCTGGGTATACCTTCGAGTGTCTCCCTTCGGAGCACACTTCGAAGACCTTGCCTCTGCTGAGGACTTGATCCACCATACTCCGAAGTCACTCCTTCCGGAGTACCCTTCGAAGTGCCTCGCCTCCGAGGACTTCGTCTCGGAGTACCTTCACCCGGAGTCACACTCCGCACTTGCTGCCTTCTCCTGGCGCACCTCGACCCGAGGTCCGACCTCGACCCCTTCGCAGCCTTCATGATGGAGCTCCCTGCTCCCCTCGCATCAAGCCTCCCGCTTGACCCGGGTTCACTTGCTACGAACTGCCTGTCGCCTCCGAAGTCCCCTACGCACCACAGACAAACAGACAAGTGTATCCAGTACCCCAGAGACCTCTCCGAGTAAACAACCTCCGGCACACACTCCGGTGTACCACCCAAAGTACCGAACCCTTTGGTACAACCCAGTCATTGTGTACTATCGGACCCCTCCGACAGGTACACTCCGTTGCAACAGCTGCAGCAACCAGAGCCCACCGAACCCTTCGGTGAAATAACCTCCGGACACCTTAGGAGAACCAACCTCCGAACCCCTTTGGAGGGACCCCTTCGAATCAGAGGGTAAAATCTGTCAATCACTCATCACAGACTCCGAAACCAACCCTTGGTTTCTCACCTTTACTTTACTCCCTTTTGGATCTTGTGTTGTCAATGCACTCATCAAGGGGGAGATTGAGGAACATAGTGAGGTTTGTCACTAGTGTTCAAGGTAATGATGAGTGATTAACAGAGTGAATTCATGAGTTGTGTATGGATGTTCTGGATATGGTGTGCGTGTCTGTGTTTGTCTCATGTGTGCAGGCTTGAGTTACTTGTCAACTGTTGATGGCACGGGATTAGGGTTAGACAGGGAGTCTAATGCCAGATTGTCGAGGGTGTCAGTCAGAGTCGAGAGTGTACTCTGATGTACGCATGGAGGTCGGACAGGACATTGAATTGAAGATTGATCGAGTCGAAGCATCGATCGAGTCAGCGAAAGGAAAGCCAGTTCAAGTGACAAGGTAGCTCGAGGGATCGAGAGCGGGAGAGACTTGCTGGTAGTCGGGTTCGCGGACTGACGACGGACGTCGACGATCAGAAGAGGCTTTGTCGGTTTTTGCTGAAAACCGTTAAAACTTTAAATGTTTTTACTAATTCAATAAATTTGTGTCTTGTATTAGTTTAATTTTTTAGTTTCAAAGTGTATTCTTTTGGTATATTTTTTGAGTGGGTTCACTCTGAAAATATATTAAAAAGAAGAGTCCTTTTGTAATTTTTCTTTTAGAGTTTAATAGGGTATTTTCAGAATTTCTAGGGGGCAAAGTGTAAAACTGGGTCTTCTAGAAACTTGGGCAGGTAGGATATTTATCCCTAGACCCGCTGGCCGAACAGAACTAAGGGGTCAGAACAAAAATTTGCTTAGCACCTCTTGAATCAAAACCAGAAAAAAATTCCTTCAGCAATGTGCCCCTCACCGTGAATAGTGTGCGCTGCTTGTGACGATGAACAGAAACTGAGGTTTCTTGTCGGATGCGCTAAACCTCGGTCGATTTTCCTGTTCAGCGTAAGGAAGTGTTCTGATTTCCAGCGAAAATATGTAAGTTCCACTTCGTTTTTCATCGAAATTTTTGATGATCCTGAGTAATTTCTTGTGAAGTTTCATCTTGACATAGTTGTGATCAAAGCTGAATTCGTATGATTCTTGAACCACTTTAGTTTTCATTTTATTACCAGGTTTTAGGCACTAAATCTGTTTGACCCAGTTCATCAACTTTCTGCTTGTGTAGTGCTGTTTCAAATATGTATCTGTGATGTTAGTTAGTTCTAGTCATCTATTTACCAGAAATTCTTCCTGTGATGATCATGGTTCTAGACTGAAGTTTTGTGGCTGCATAATTTGTATGGATGTTTTATCTAAAAACCGAACATGTCTGAAATTCAGGTTAGAGCTATGCTGAGAGAGGTTGTCTGAGATCTGGTCTGAATAGTGATCTATTCTAAATATATTTTGGTTGAGTTTTTGTCAAGGATCTCTTCTATTTTCTGATTACTCTAGCAAAGTTCTATAATCATTTTCAGCCTGTTTTCAGTGTGCTCTTTTCACTCCAGTTGTGATCTGAAATTTACTGTTCAGGGTCATGTCTGTTTTCAGACAGAGTTATTTGCTTAATCTAGATTTTGCAAGCATTTCAGAGTGATTTTGTTCCTTAGTAGTGAGTGTTTTTGAGTGTGAATTTGAATTATGACTCTGTTTCTTGTGTTTGAATATGAATCAAAGTTGTCTAGCATAAATCTGAGACAGAGGTTTGAAAATTACTCTGTTTCAAAT
The DNA here is from genome assembly GCA_019279435.1 of Zizania palustris. Classification (NCBI taxonomy): domain Eukaryota; kingdom Viridiplantae; phylum Streptophyta; class Magnoliopsida; order Poales; family Poaceae; genus Zizania; species Zizania palustris. The sequence continues at coordinate 5,780,918 of JAAALK010000283.1, read as the reverse complement.
CTGAAAACAGAACAGAATTTGTGCATGTGGCTAGTTGTTCTGAATCCAAATTTGTATGCCCTTTTCTGATAACTTCCCAGCAGAATTTGAGGTTTGAGTTAAAACATTATTTGAAGAGAAGGTTTTGAATGCTCCATTTTTGGAAATTGCAGTGAGTTTCAAGATGCATTTCATGATGTTTTTTCTATAGGAAGAGCAGTACTTTTTCAGTTTTTGACACTTTTGCTGAGAACAAAATCTTGTCTAGTGTTGCTGTTCAGTTTGTGATATAGTCTGGTTCTGAAAATTTGTTGCAAGTAGTTTAGTGCTGTGAATCACTTTTGTGGTTATATGATCTGAGTATTTTCACATTGAGTGATTCTTTTCAAGATGAACAGTACAAGAAATTGATTGGATGAATCAAGAGCTGGAATTAATTTTGTGCTGAGTAGTTTCTGAATATTGAATCTGAGTTGCTGTTTGTCAGAATTGAGTCAAGATTAGATAATCTGTTTTGATTTGTTTAATTCTAGAAGATCATCTATTGTTTGATCTGAATTACTGTGAAATCTAAAAGAGAAGAAACAAGTTTTTGATCAGTTGTTCAAACCAAGTTCAGAGTAAAATCCTGTGAGAATTGTTCCTGTTCTATTTCAGTTATTTGCTGTTTTTCAAACGTGCTACAGTACTTTTCGACAGTTACTGTTTCAAGTATAGTATTCTCTGTTTCTGCAAGTTTAAATATCTGTTTCTGAACTGAAACACATGTGCTGGATTAAAATCACTCTGAATTTGAAACACACATATTGGTTCAAACATGAATGATAAATCTTGTTGAAATTCATTGTTACTATTCATCGTCTAAAAAGTTTCAGAAGTACAGAGATCTCGTTTGAGATTGAATTGAAACAAGCTGACTCTCTATTACAAACTTGAATTAAATTCTTGTGTGAATGTTTTGATAATTGTCGATTAATCAATCTTGAAACAAAGTTGATTTGGGTTTTTGAATCTAGTGGAGCTCAATTTTGAACCGATTGGTTTAAATCTTGATACTCTCTTTTGGAGGTACGTTGGGTGTCTTAGTGAAGGCCATCACATTCGAAAGAAAGTGTCGAGGCGCCTATTCACCCCCCTCTAGTCGCCATTCCGATCCGACGGGTTTCTAGTGTCCCGAAAATGCTTGACGTACTCGGAGACACTCTCATTAGCCCTCTGTCTAACTGATGTCAAGTTTGAAAGTATAAGCTCGGTCTCCCCAGTATAAAAATAGTCATGGAACTTCTGCTCCAACTAGGCCCAAGTCTGAATGGAGTTCGGTGGTAACGCCGAAAACCAAGTGAAAGAGGTGCCGGAAAGCGATAGAGAAAACAATCTAAGCTTCAAAGCATTCGATCCACTAGCTTCGCCACACTGCGCTAAGAACTGACCTATGTGCTCTAGGGTGGTCTTTCTACCTTCATCAACATCAACATCAACATCAACAAAGCCTTTTAGTCCCAAGCAAGTTGGGGTAGGCTAGAGTTGAAACCCAACAAGAAGTCACCAAAAAGAGAGAGAGAGAAAGGGGAGGGGAAAAGCTTTTAAGAGCACTAAAAGGGAAAAGGCATAATCACGGTTCGGGCACGTGGATAGCTTCTTTCCAAGCCCTTCTATCCAAACACAACTCCTTTGGAATATTCCATTCCTTCAAGTCCCTTTTGATTGCCTCCTCCCATGTTAAGTTTGGTCGCCCTCTACCTCTCTTCACATTATTGACCCGTCTTATGATACCTTTGCGCACCGGTGCCTCTGGGGGTCTCCGGTGGACATGCCCAAACCATCTCAACCGGTGTTGCATAAGCTTTTCTTCAATTGGCGCTACTCCTAGCCGATCGCGTATGTCATCGTTTCTCACTCGATCCAATCTTGTGTTCCCACATATCCAACGCAACATACGCATCTCTGTGACACATAGTTGTTGGATATGCCGCCTCTTAGTAGGCCAACACTCAGCCCCATATAACATAGCAGGCCTAATCGCCGTCCTGTAGAACTTGCCTTTCAACTTCTGTGGCACTCTCTTGTCACATAGGACTCCCGATGCTTGACGCCATTTCATCCACCCTGCTTTGATCCTATGGCTAACATCTTCATCAATATCACCATCTCTCTAGAGCATCGATCCCAAATAATGGAAGGTGTCCTTCTTTGGTACTACTTGGCCTCCCAAGCTTACATCTCCATCCTCACTAATTGTAGTACCAAAGTCACATCTCATATACTCGGTTTTGGTCCTGCTAATTCTAAATCCTTTTGACTCTAGGGTCTGACGCCATAACTCTAGCTTTCTATTTACTCCTTCCCGGCTTTCATCTACTAGAACTACATCGTCAGCAAAAAGCATACACCAAGGAATATCTCCTTGTATATCCCTCGTGACCTCATCTATCACTAAGGCAAATAGGTAAGGGCTCAAAGCTGAACCTTGATGTAGTCCTATGTTAATCGGGAAAACATTTGTATCACCATCAGTTGTTCGGACACTAGTCACAACCTTGTCATACATGTCCTTAATGAGCGTAACATACTTTGTTGGGACTTTATGCTTATCCAATGCCCACCATATGAGATTCCTAGGTATTTTATCATAGGCCTTTTCCAAGTCGATAAAAACCATGTGCAAGTCCTTCTTCTGCTCCTTATACCGCTCCATGACCTGTCTTATTAAAAAAATTGCTTCCATGGTTGACCTTCCAGGCATGAATCCAAATTGGTTCATGGTGATATGCGTCATTCCTCTTAGGCGATGCTCAATAACTCTCTCCCAAAGCTTCATAGTGTGGCTCATGAGCTTAATCCCTCGATAGTTGGTACAACTTTGAATATCTCCCTTGTTCTTGAAGATTGGTACTAATGTACTCCTCCTCCACTCATCGGGCATCTTGTTTGATCGAAAAATATGGTTGAACAACTTGGTTAGCCAAACGATAGCAATATCCCCAAGGCATTTCCACACCTCTATTGGGATACCATCCGGACCCATCGCCTTGCCCCCTTTCATCCTCTTTAAAGCTTCTTTGACCTCTGACTCTTGGATCCTGCGTACAAAGCATCTATTTAAATCATCAAAGGAGTCATCCAATTGGGTGTCCATAGTCTCATTCTCACCATTGAAAAGATTGTCAAAATACCTCTGCCACCTCTGTTTGATGTCTTGTCCTTTCACCAAGAGTTGATCCATCTCATCTTTAATGCATTTAACTTGGTTGAGGTCCCTTGTCTTCCTTTCCCGAATCCTAGCCATCTTGTAGACATCATTCTCCCCTTCTTTTGTACTTAGTCTTCGGTAAAGATCATCATAGGCTCGACCCTTTGCCTCACTCACAGCTCGCTTAGCAGTCTTCTTTGCTACCTTATACCTCTCTATGTTGACCGTGCTCCTGTCATGGAACAAGCTCCTGTAACATTCTTTCTTCTCCTTTATTGCCTTTTGAACATCCTCGATCCACCACCAAGTATCTTTAGGTTCACCTCTGCTCCCTTTGGTCACTCCAAACACTTCTGACGCCACCTTCCTAATACAAGTTGCCATCTTCACCCACATGTTGTTTGCATCTTCTTCTTCGGACCAAGCGCCCTCCACAGAAACTCTTTCCTTAAAAACTTCGGATGTCTCCCCTTTGAGTTTCCACCACTTCGTCATCGCAATTTTGGCTTGTTTATCCCTATGGGTACGGATCCGAAAACGAAAGTCAGCCACCACAAGATTATGTTGGGGCACAACACTCTCTCCAGGTATCACCTTACAATCCAAACATGCTTGTTTATCTTCTCTCCTAATGAGAATGAAGTCGATCTGGCTCGAACGATGGCCACTACTAAAAGTCACCAAATGAGAATCTCTCTTTCTGAAGAAAGTGTTGGCTATCACTAGGTTGTAGGCTACAGCGAAGTCCAAAATATACTCTCCTTCTTGATTCCTACTACCATACCCGAAACCTCCATGAGCCAGCTCATAACCTGCCTTTGTTGAACCTACATGACCATTGAGATCTCCTCCTATGAAAAGCTTCTCATTGGTTGGTACTGCTCTGACCATGCTATCTAAGTCTTCCCAGAACTTTCTCTTCTCGCTCTCACTGAGACCAACCTGAGGGGCATATGCACTTATTATGTTCAAGACCACATCCCCCAAAACTAGTTTGACTAAGATAATCCTATCTCCCTGCCTTTTGACATCCACCACTCCATCCTTAAGGCTCTTATCAATCAGGATACCTACTCCATTTTTGTTTGCCACTGTTCCTGAGTACCAAAGCTTGAAACCAGTGTTCTCCACCTCCTTCGCTTTTTGCCCCTTCCATTTTGTCTCCTGGACACATAGGATATTAACACGCCCCCTGCTCGCTGCATCGACTAACTCTCTTAGCTTACCTATAAGGGACCCTACGTTCCAACTACCTACACGGATCCTAGTCGGCTCAACTAGCTTCCTTACCCCTTGCACCCGTTGAGACAGATGCGAAGACCCTTGCACATTTGTCACTACACCCGGGCGCCGATGTAGCGCGCCACTAAGGAAGCGACGACCCGATCCTTGCTCACTTGACACCGCATCCAGATCACGACACGGCGCGCCACCAAGGGGGTGGCGGCCCGGCCCTTGCCCATTTAACACCATACCTGGGTTCCGATATGGCGCGTCGCTAAGAGGGTTACGCTCCAACGGTTTTCTATTGGGTTTCATTTCCATTTGAGTGGCTAAGTTTTTTATAGCTGGCTCGCCACGCCTAACGCAACCCTCCTCCTTGCACTTGGACTTGGGACCAGGCTATGCTGCACCAACATATGCTGAGACACCTTCACTATCAAATTTTATAAATTCGGGCACCCTAAAGCCCCGCGGGTACGGGATGGTATCGAAGTAATCAGGGTACGGCTTTTGATAAACCCTACCCCGCCCTCTAGGTGTCCAACCCACGACCTCTCTAAATAGTGCGTGAATCCGCTCATCAAGGTCATCTAGGCCTCCTGCTTGTGTACATCTCTCGTGTGGAGGCACGACACGCAGTGGTATATCATGGTGTCAGCCATGTAGTTCCTCCTCTCGTGGTGGCTCACGATATGGGACACGATCGGGCCTATGCGGGTGTGCGGGAGCAGGAGGTGCGGGTAGCGCGAGGAGAGGTGGCGCAGGCACAGGTGGTGGTGCATAATATGTGGTAGGAGCGGTCTGACCGGCCATAGGGTCGGTCTAACCAAAGGCATAATGGTCGGTCGGACCGGTCTGATGGCTGATCTGACCGACCGTTGTCGTCTGAGCAATCTGGCACATGTCGGTCTGACCGGCCCAAGGGCTGATCTGACCAACAGGGTCATGTAGGATCTCGTCCATGGATGGTGTGTTCGAGGACGCGACAACCTTTCTGGTACTCCTATCGGTTCTACTGTATACGCGGTGAACAGGGGGTACACTGGCTATCGGAGTTGGGGAAACGGCCTCAAAAAAGCTAAATCTCCTAAACATCGCCTCCATCTTCATGTCCAATTCTGTGTCCAATTTCGAGTCAACCATGGCCTCTACACGGTTTGCAATGGTAGCACTAATGGCCTGGTCAACAGTGCTAGCTATCTTTTGCTCGAGGTCCTGGGAGGACATTCGAGGAGATGATGGTGTTACCTTAGCTCCGGAGAGATCGGGGATGTCGTCGTCACGCTTGACGAAGCCCCCACGGGTCTTGGTGAAGTGGCCAAGAAAAAGGTGTGTATCTCCCTTGTCCTGGCCTCGAGTTCTACCATATCCTTCTCGGAGAGGTCATCAATGGTGGGTACGATGATGTTGCCATCGTCAATCTCTAAGCTCCCCACCGGATCCATCGATGTTGAGGGTCCCGTTGATGTAGAGGTAGTAGGTGTACTCGTCACCAATGTAGAGGTGCTTGGCATGTCTTTCCCCAGTGGAGTCGCCAAAAAGTGTGTTGACACAAAAATGTGCCCCAGCACTTGGGACGGTTCGACGATCCAAAAACGTCGTGAAACATTGACATCACATTCTGACAGTCCTTAAACCGTGGTAAGGGAATAATGGAGTCGCCAGGCAATCAAATAATAATAATCTAAAATTATTCAATTAACCGAAGTGTTGGAAAATAACTAAAAATGATAAACAACCTAACTAAACCCAACCGGCCTGAGAAACCAAGTTGAAATGTGCCTTGGTTTCAAGTCTGTGATGAGTGATTGACAAGTTTCCTTCTGGGCGAAGGGGTCCCTCTGAAGGGGTTCGGAGGCATTTTCCAAAGGGTGAGGAGTGTGTCTGTCGAAGGGGTCCGGCAGAGCACGATGACTTGGTGGTACCGAAGGGCACGGTACTTTGGGTGGTACACCGGAGTGTGTACCGAAGGTTGTTTATCGGAGAGGTCTCCGGGGTACTGAAAACACTTGTCTGTTTATCGGTGGTGCGTAGGTGGCTTCGAAGGCGACGGACGGTTCGTAGTGAGTGAACCTGGGTCAAGCGGGAGGCTTGATGCCAGGCGAGTGAGGAGCTCGGTCACGAAGGCTGCATGGGGTCCAGCTCGAACCTCGGGTCAAGGTGCGCCAGGCGAAGGCAGAAAGTGCGAAGGGTGGCTCCGGCTAAAGGTACCCCAAGGCGAAGCCCTTGGAGGCGAGGCACTTCGAAGGGTGCTCCAGACGGAGTGACTTCGTAGTATGGTGGACAAAGTCCTCAGCATTGAGGCAAGACGTTCGAAGTGTGCTCCGGATGGAGGTACTCGAAGGGACACCTGACGAAGGTCTCGGAAGTCAAGGTGCATCGAAGGCATGGTCCGGATAAGGGTTTTCGTAGTGTGCTCAGGGCTGAGACACTGCGAAGGGTGCTTATGGATATGCTTCATGCGGAGGGTTGGATGAAGGGACTTCGAAAGGTGGCGAAGATACTCCGAAGGTGGGGCTTCGGAGTATGGCTGACTTGTGATACTTTGGCCATGCATGGCTTGGGTACACGAACTGACGGAGTTCGAGCTGGGAGGAGCTGCGAAGACGTGGTGATCCACTCTGAAGGTGATGGTGCGAAGGCTCAAGAGCTTTGACGACTTCGGCTCAAAACCGTCACCATATCAAAGGCTAGCTTCGGTGAAGCAAAGGCCATTTGGCTCAAAGCTTCTCGCCGAAGCTACCGCACACCTCGCGTGCGAAGGGGGGCTTCAGAAGACTCCAGATGTGCAAAGGTTGATCGTGTCTGCTCTGCAAAAGTTGATGTTGTCTCCTCTATAAAGCTGACAAAAGAAGCCTCCAAATAAAGTAGACTACCATTTGTACCCCCTCATTTGGCTGAGACAGAAACAATGTAAACCCTAGTGGTAAAGTAGTTTATTCGCAGGGCTGAATAGTGCATATAAATTGTGAAGGTTGGCTAGGTCTAGGAAACACTTTGAGCAGCTATTTTAGCACTCTAGAGCTAGCCGTCACACCTATGTACTCAATCCTGTGAGTCTTTTTCCGTTCCCTGTTCATGCAATGAAATTTTCATTCTGTTCTTCATTTGCTGCTTAAACTTGTATCCCTATGTTGCACTGCATGTGTTGATTTCTCTGTGCTCCACTTCGTTCTGTTCAAGCCAGAGTTTTTGCTCTATTTCTTTTCTAGAGAATTGTGTGAGTGGTTTGTTAGTGTGATGTGTGTGTATCACTCAGTGTGAGTTCACTCTGTGTAAAATGAAGGCAAAGCCCTCTCTGGTTACTAGCGAAGCACTGAGCGAAGCTGAGATCGAAGACTATTCTTCTTCCTCTATCGAAGTCCTCAGCGCAGTCTGCTCTATCTCTGTCTTTCCTTCGAAATACGAAGCCTAGTACTAGTTGCTAGTGCTGAGTATTTGTTCGAAGCCTACGGAGGGAAACTTACTCTTGCGAGGTGTGAAGTGTGAAGCCTGTTCGAAGGCACCTAGTGTGCAGAGCCTGCACTATCCTAGCAGAAGTGTTTTGGGGTTTGTTAGTGAGAGTGAAGTCTCCTTGACTTCGAACTTTTACTCTTTGCAAAGCCTGGTTCCATAGCTGTAGAATACCTTCGAACCAGACCACCGAAGGGTGTGTTCGAAGCCTGTTCTGCAGAAGACTGTTTTGAAAATAGAAGGCTATTTTTAGCCTGAATTTTAAAAGCTCCCATTCACACCCCCTCTGGTCGCCCTTTTCGGTCCAATAATTGGTATCAGAGCAGGTTAAGATCACCAGTTGACCTTAATCGGTTTTGTGATCTTTTGGCGACATGGAAAGAGTTAGTAAAATACCTTTGTTTCATGGGACAAACTTTGCTTACTGGAAGGTGCACATAGAGGCTTACTTGCTAAGCCAAGGAAATGAAATTTGGGAGATTGTGGACTCACAATACTCCATCCCTGAAACCCGCACCACTCAGACAGAAAAAAGATCAGTATAATTCTAACTCCAAAGCTAGAAATATACTGTTCATTGGATTGAGTCGGAGTGAGTTTGATAGTAGGGTCCAACACCTAAGGACAGCTAGGGAGATTTGGACTACACTCACTATTTTTCATGAGGGCTCTATACAGATTAAGGCTAGGCACCAAAGCACATACAATCAATAGTATCAGTTGTTTGTGCAAGCGCTTGGTGAATCTATAGATGCCATGTTTTCTCGCTTTGACGCTATAGTGAGTAACTTGCGGTCCAATGGGACGCTTGCTTACAATGACCATGATAAGGCTATCAAGCTTCTCTATGCTCTTGATCGTAGCATATGGGAAGTAAAGATATTCAGCATTAAGGAGTCCACAGGTACACATTGACTTGTGATGAGCTCTTCAACAAGCTGAAGTCCATAGAGATTGCCAAGGCATCTCTTGTAGTGCACAGAAACTCTTCGCCACACCCACTGGCATTAGTTTCTGGCTCTAGCCATGGCACCACTGCAGAACCAAGCACATCTGGAACTTGTGTTCTTGCAGGTGGTTTTGCTTTGTCATTCCTGGTCTCTGTCACTAAGGAGCAGGTGGATACTTTAGATGATGAAGAGCTTGCTCTCATTGCCAGAGGGTTCACCCGTTTTCACAATGAGAGACGGGATCAGAGGAGAAGTGGCTTTAGTGGTTGTTTTGAGTGTGGTGACACTTCTCACATCAAGGCCAATTGTCCTAAGATCAATAGGAGAGATGAGAGTGAGCGCCCCAAATACCACAAGAAGGAGAGGAAACCCGGTAAACACGGCAAGGTGGCTAAGAGGGTAGCCAAGGCCGCTTCCAGAGCATTTGTTACTACACTCAGCGACATCGACACTTCCTCAACTGAGGAGTCGAGCTCTGACGAGGAGGAAGAGTCCCCAAGAAAGGAGGAGAAGAAGGAGAAGAACGCAAGGGATTTCACCGACTTTTGCTTCATGGCCGACAATAGTCATAGCGGCGATGAGCTTGACTCATCTGAGGTACCTCTATCCTATGACCAGCTTTAAATTAAAATAGATGAAATGAATGAAGTAGTTCTTGGTCAGCAAATTCCTCCTACAAAGAAAATTCCTCCCAAGAAGAACCCTTTAATAAAACCCAAGGAGCCTGTGAGGATTGCTCCTATGGCCCATGAGCGTGCCCCTACGAGAGTGTTTCATTGTTCTTACTGTCAGTGGGTAGGTCATTTGGTTGGGTTTTGCTATCGTCGCATCAAGGATGAGCGACGTTCTCAGACGTTGAGATTCCAGGACATGCATTACCCTCCTCTAGGTATGCTCCCAGATCCTCTCGGATAGGCTTTGCCCCTCGTGGTGTTCACCATGTTTCATATGGTGCTAGACCACGTGTTAGTGGCTTTGTGCCTCGATAGGTTGGGAGACCTCGTCATGCATCTGGATTGCATCATATAGATAGACCTCGCACTTTGCATCACTCCATGTTACCTGTGTGTAGACAATCTATTTTTACTATACTTACTACTCGTATCTCTTAGTGTTGGATGCCTCGTCATGTTTTCACTCACCCCAGCACTAAGCAATCGAGGTTCTCTCATTATGTGTAGGCATCGGACCGAGGCTTGGAGGGCACGTGGATCATGGACTCCGGTTGTTCGTGTCATATGACCAGAAATGCAGCATGGTTCTCCAGCCTCACCACAACCAAGCAAAAGGAACAAATCACCTTCGGCAACAATCGAAGGAGTAGAGTGAAAGGTAAAGGTGTGGTATGAATCAACTCAAATTTCACTCTCAAAGATGTTGCTTTGGTTGAAAATTTGGGATACAATTTGCTTTTTGTATCTCAGTTACTTGATGAGGGCTTCGAAGTGCGATTTCATCGCGATACTTCGCAAGTACTCAATTCTGATGGTGTTTTAGTCTGTAAGATCTTTAGAGTTGTGAGAGTTTTTTGAGCTGATTTTTCTGAGTCATCTGGTTCTTCTCACTGCCTTGTTTCACATTCAACCTCTGAGCTTTGGAAGTGGCATAGGAGACTAGGGCATATGAGCTTTGAGTTGCTCGCTCGACTGAGTACCCTAGGTCTGATCCGAGGATTGCCTAAGCTCAAATTTGAGAAGAATTTAGTTTGTGCTCCTTGTCGACATGGGAAAATGATTGCCGCCTCACACTCACTAGTCACTATGGTGATGACTGAACAGCTCGGAGAACTTCTCCATATGGACATTGTAGGTCCTTCTCGGGTTAGTTCATTGGGCGGCAAATGGTATGTACTAGTAATTGTCGATGATTTCTCTCTCTACTCTTGGGTCTTCTTTTTAGCTAGCAAGGATGAAGTGTTTTCACACTTTCAGAGCTTAGCTTTGAGACTTTTCACTGAACTCTCTGGTGCATTGAAATTCATTCGAAGTGATAATGGCACCGAGTTCAAGAATAGTCTCTTTATTGACTTTTGCATGGAGCATGGCATAGAACATCAATTCTCTGCTCCGCGGGTTCTTCAACAAAACGGTGTTGTTGAGAGAAAGAACACTGCTTGCTACATCTCAAACCAAATTTTCTTGCGCTACATTTTGAACTTAACTTCTTATGAGCTGCGTTTTGGGAGACAGCCCAAAGTTACTCATCTTCGAGTATTTGGATGTCAATGCTTTATCCTAAAACGTGGAAATTTGGATAAATTTGAGTCGCGATCTTCTGACGGGATTTTCTTGGGTTACACTACTCACGGTCATTCTTATTGTGTTTTCAATTTGGAAACTAACGCTTTCATCGAGTCATGTGATGTGACTTTTGATGAATCAACCCCTTGTGTTAGCTCTTCTTTTGAACAGGCCAATGAACACGATATGGAGCAGACCATCTTTGAAGACGAAGATCCTATAGATTTCGAGGACGAACCCCTACTACCCTCGACATCGACCCCCGAAGCTGACCCCACTTCGATCACTTTGGCAAGAGGCCCCGAAACTACAACCTCAACATCGGTCATCTTCGACCATTCACCGACACAAGTTGAGGAGGAGACTGCATCCCGCCAAGAGGCTTCTCATCATATTCAAAGGATGCATCCTCCCGAGCAGATCATTGGTGAGCTTGATCAAAGGGTAACACGTTCTCATGCTCATTTCATTGATTCTACTTTTGTTGCCTCTTTTGAGCCCTTAGATGTGAGTCATGCTTTATCTGATTCTAGTTGGATCAATGTCATGCATGAAGAACTTGAAAATTTTAAGAGAAACCAAGTCTGGACTCTTGTAGATCCTCCACCTAATGTTCATTTTATTGGAACTAAATGGATTTTCAAAAACAAACAAGGAGAGGATGGGACTGTAGTTAGAAACAAAGATAGACTTGTGGCTCAGGGTTATTCTCTGTTAGAAGAGATTGATTTTAGTGAAACTTTTGCACTTGTTGCTTGTCTTGAGGCCATTAGAATTTTGCTCGCTTTTGCGGCATCCCGAGGTTTCAAACTTTATCAAATATATGTCAAAAGTGCATTTCTTAATGGCTTCATAGGCGAAGATGTTATGTAAAACAACCCCCTGGATTTGAGAACCACAAATATCCACATAAATTCCTTAAACTTCACAAGGCTCTTTATGGACTCAAGCAAGCTCCTCGGGCTTAGTATGATAGACTTAAGTCTTTTCTGCTTCAGCGAGGATATTTGATGGGTTCAGTAGATAAAACCCTTTTTACTCTCAAGCATGGCAAAAATTTCCTTCTAGTTCAGATTTACGTTGACGACATCATCTTTGGTGGATCTTATCATGCTTTGGTTGCCGAGTTTGCAGATGCCATGAGCAGGGACTTCGAAATGTCCATGATGGGCGAACTCACATTTTTCCTTGGTTTGCAAATCAAGCAAAGCAAACAAGGTACCTTCATCCACCAGATGAAGTACACCAAGGACCTGCTCAAGAAGTTCGACATGGCTGATGCGAAGCCACTCGCCACTCCAATGGCTACATCTGCAGCATTGGATCCTGACGAGGATGGAGAAGCCGTAGATCAGAAGGAGTTCCAAAGCATGATCATCTCCCTCCTCTACTTGACTGCTACGAGGTCGGACATACACTTTGTAGTGTGTTTGTGCACTCGTTTTCAGGCTTCGCCACGTGCTTCGCACCGCCAAGCGGTAAAGCGAATTCTCAGGTATCTCAAGCATACCCTCGAATTTGGTATTATGCATCGTCAAGTAAAGGACATAAGTTCATATTGGTAGCTAATGATTATTTCACAAAATGGGTAGAGGTCATTCCACTCAAAAGGGTTACTTCTGCTGATGCCACTGAGTTCATCTGAGAACATATAATATATCGGTTCGGGATTCCACATTCCATCACCACATATCAATGGACAATTTTTGTATCAGAGGAGTTCCAGCAATTCACAATCGGTATGGGAATCAAGCTCTTAAATTCATCACCATATTATGCACAGGCTAATGGTCAGGACAAAGCGTCCAACATGAGTTTGATCAAGTTGATAAAGCGCAAGATCAACGAGCAACTGAAGCGTTGGCATCGGTCTCTGTAAGAAGCACTCTAGGCTTATCGGATGGCGCGACACGGATCTACTCAAGTACCATCATATCAGTTAGTCTATGTCCATGAAGCACTACTATTGTGGGAAAATAACATCGGATCAAGAATGATTACACTACAAGACCAACTCATAACCGATGATTATTATAATTTAATGACGAGTGGCTTAGATGATCTAGCATGGGGTCGATTAAGAGCCCTCGAGAAGATTGAAGAGAACAAAGTAAGGGTTGCTAGGTTTTACAACAAGAAAGTGGTTCCCAAGTCATTTGAACTAGGATAACTTGTGTGGAAACTTATACTACTGATCGGGTCTAAGGACAATCGGTTCGGTAAGTGGTCGTCTAATTTGGAAGGACCATTTTGAATACATCGAGTGGTTCCTGGCAACGCCTATCTGCTCGAAGGATTAGATGGAGAAGTGTTCAGGAAAGGTTTGGATGGAAAGTACTTGAATAAATATTTTCTGAGCGTTTGGATAAATGCCTAAAGATCTACACACAAGCATCAAATAGCCGATAACGATGGTATCGCCTTTAGACGGCCGATGCTGAAGCATCGCCCTTAGACGCACAAAATACTCAAGACAAAGTCAAGGGATCAATGATAATATATTACAAAATCATGGTGTTTCAAGTTATACAAGTCAAAGATCTGATACAAATAAAGTTTAAAAAAGAGCACGGAGAATGGCCTCAATCACCCCCAGCCGAATTGCATCGACGCTCTAAAGGATAGCCTAGTCCTTGACATCCGAGCCAAGGACATCTCAAATGGCACGGTGTCGGTGCTGCACATGGTGGACGACACCGGTGAGCCGACGTTCTTGGGTCTCGATCTGAGCCGGGAAGGAGGCCAGAACACCTTCCTTAGCAATCTTTACCCGGACCCCGTCCAGCCTCGATGCCAGTTCTACATATTCCACCCATGGCTAGCCAAGCTCCGGTGATGTGGCTGATGACTCACTCTAGATGTGATCCAGAAGGGTGCCTTCGGTGAGCACTACTTTGTTGTGGATTTTGATCGCTTCCTGCTGTGATGTGCAACTAGCGTGATTGGCCATTTGCTTCAGCGCCCGCTGCATGTCCGGCCGACGGAACTCTAGGTATGCAGCCAGCGTAAGGGTGTCAAACAACTTCAGGGAAAGAAGGTCTAGGATGTCATTGAAACGCCCTCTTATTGGCCCCGAGTCATTGACCAGGACCTCCACTTGGTCCTCTAGGCAGTGCAGCATGCAAGTCCGATAGAACCCCCTTCACTTTAGGAGGAAACTAAGTTGCGGCTGACGAAGAGGCATTAGTGACTTCTTCGTCTTCAAGATATGGCCCGATATCAAAAGGGAATTTCCGAATGATGGACTAAAAAGAAGAAAGAAAGTTAAACAAAAGCCAACCACATTGTGACAATAAAGTACAAAAGTGCTTATGTCAGCGGGCCTAGCAAGGGAAGTTGATTATGAAGCACCATCGACGAAAGAAGTGGCGGTATCATCATCCGCTGCAGCCACCGGTGTGTGACCCCTCCTCTTCAAGACTGCCCTAGGGGGCAGACAAGTCTGCAGTGTCTGGCATTGGCTGCATTTAAGGTCGATTGCATTTAAGGCCAACTTCTCCCTGATAGGGCTCAGGAGTCCTTTAAATACCAGCTCTGCCAACTGACTGTCAGTGAGGTTCACACTGTAGCATCTACTTCGTACATCCTAGAACCTCTGTATATAGTCTGGGACCAACTCATTCATCCCTTGTTTCACGTACGTCAAGTCGGTCAGCTTCATCTCCTGGATGTCGACGAGGAAGTACTTGTGAAATTTCATCTCTAGGTCTGCCCATCTTCGGATGGAATCCACCGGTAGTGGATAAAACCACGTGAAAGTAGATCCTGACAGGGATAGCGGGAACAGCCGGACCTTCAGCGCTTCGTCAGCCAATGCCTCCTCACAATGGGCAAGAAACCGACTAATGTGCTCGATCAGGGAGATTGAGTCTTGTCCTGAGAACTTGGTGAAATCTGGCACCTTGTACCAGTTCGACAGCTTACTCAATCAAAACACTCGGGATACGGGCATCAGTACATATAGGTATGCTCTTTGAGCTTCAACCCGAATTGATCTTTGATGAGCTCTGTGATCCGATTCACCCACTCATCTTCCTGTTGACTCGGTGACAAACAATGAGCAGGCATCGACACCTATTGGTACCAGCCCCACCAAGCAGCGTCATATCTGTGTTGCCCTGCATTTCTATAGGGCATTTCTCCATAGTACATCACCCGGTGATATCTAGGAGGGACGATATCGGGTGCCCCCTTGGTGGCACGATGTCTACTAGGGGGTCTCTTGCGATGTCGTATGTCACTTGCGGCATCCCCTACCCTAGAATCCTGAGATCAGACACCGGGAATGGCGCCTGTGCATTCTTATCGGCCCCGCCTAGCATGCCCTAGGGCAGACTGTGTGAGAGGGCCGATGGCTGGGCCATCTTGTCGCCTTCATAGCTGAGCAAAGAGCTTGGCTGGTCTAGCCTCATCAGCCCTTGTGGCAGTGATGCCGGCCGAGTGTGCTGCAGTAGTCTCAATGGGTCATTGGGGAAGTACGCTGGACCTTGTGGTGTGTCGCGAGCCACTATGCCCCCGAGGCCTCCTTGACCAGTCCTTGAATTGTCTTGGCCAGTGTCCCTGATTGGCTGACTAGCGACTAACGGATCGCCTGATCAAAAGTTTCCTAAAGACTAGCCTAAAAGTTCTCCGTTGGTTGACCACCCTCTATGGTCAGCACTGGTGTTGGGTGCAGGGACCTCTGAATGGGACCCAACTAATTCATGTCGTAGACCTGCAGGTATGAATTCCGAAACTCCTCCACATGTTGTTGCACCTCCATCCTTTGTTCTTTGGACAGAGCGTCCATGGTGATCGTGATGACGTTTTCCTCACTGAGCTCGCCCGCCATGGCAAGTTGTTGGAGATGGTCACACCAGGCGTGCCAAAAAGTGTGTTGGCATGATTGGTCATACACTAAAACATGCACGGCCTAGGAGATTTGCTTGACTTTAGTGCAGGTCTTACATCTTGGAAAAGGGTTTAGGGCATGCCATTCAGAAAAAATAGATGTTAGCATCATAGCCGATCGGCTGGCAAGCCGATGATTGTGGTATAAAGGATAAAGACGTGAAGCAGCACGTGATCGGTCGGACGACCGATAGCCTAGATTAGGCCAATCAAGTGAGCGCACCATCGGCCGATGGAGAAAATAGAATATGCATATAGGCCGATGGACACCCTTCGATGGTGAACATGATATGGAGATGAATTAAAGATAACCTATCAGCTTGTACTCTAATAGAAATAAATAAAGCATGCCAGATAACAGATCTGTATCATAGAAATTATCACAATAACTAGATCAGACCTAACCAAGATAGTAGCTAATCACGATGATCTGAACAATATATCAACGAATCAGGCAAACTTTATTTATATGAACAATATACGACATGAAAAAGATACAATAGCAAGAGAGGTCAGACTTAACCGATGAAGCCTCAAGCTATCAAACCCAGATCACCTCAATTTAAGAGGTCAAACCTAACTGATACAACCTTAGACCTAGCCAAATACAATGAGAACAACCGGCAACCATGTTGTTTCACCATTCTCCTCAAGAGATCGGACCGAACCGATGCAGCCGTGAGGATACTAACCTAGTTGGCACGTAAGTCGAGGATGGCGGGACTCACCTCATCACCGGAGATCAAACTGATGCAGCCTAGCTCCAAGAGCTCGAGTCCCGCTAGATAACCTTGGGGCACAAGGGTGGCGATGCGCCTATTGTAGATTGAACGAGAGCTGAACTAATCTAACCTAAGGGATACACTACCACAAAAATGGTCTTTAGTGACACAGCTTTAGTGTGGGTAAAATATATGCGTCACTAATATACCTTTAGTGATGGATGTGTTTACAACCATCACTAAATACCTACCTTTAGTGATGAGTCTCAATGATGTACATCACTAATGAGTTGCCAAAATTCTAAAGTGATCTTTAGTGACGGGCAACGTTGAGACCCATCACTAAAGACCTACCTTTAGTGACGCGTGTGAGACCCATCACTGAAGACCTACCTTTAGTGACGCGTGAATATCTAGACCCTTCACTAAAGACCTACCTTTAGCGACGCGTAAATATCTAGACCCGTCACTAAAGACCGACGCATACGAAAGTTTTTGAAAATTTAGGCGGGCAGAAGAACACTAGCCGAAAAATTTGGGCGGACAGAAGAACCCTATTATAAAGCCTTATCTCCTTTCTTCAGTCTTTACTCTCAACCATTCTATAAATTCCCTCCCTTGCTGTCTCTACTTGATCTTTACCATTATCATATCGATCGAGCTCTATCAATGGTGGACAACGTCAATGCAAGATCTACTCGACAACGACCGGCGTTACTTCATGCTCTACCTGACCATGAGTTCATCGGTATTGGACTGCTTCAACAAAGGGTACAGAGTTATTACAATTGCTTAACCAAATCCTATTGCTTTCTCTCCTCTAGTGTTATTGCCTCTTTATCACCTTTATCATCGTCATCTCTCATCCTCTATTTTTCTCAAGATAGAGGCCTCACTGACGATGACCACATGGAAAACATATCGAGACAATGACAAAAATAATAGAAAGAGCGCCTTCATGACCACCTCAGATCTATTCTTCTTCATCATCATAATCATCGCCTCTCCTCCTCTATTGTGGCTCGGGATAGAAACCTCACTAATGATAACCACAGAGAAATCACATCAGAACGATGATTAAAATGATGAAAAGAAACCCTCTATGACCATCTCAGATCTAATTGTTAACTCATTTGAACCGAAAGAAACTAAATGAAACTTTTGAAATGAAAAAAAAATCTACCTTTAGTGACGCGTGAACATCTTTACCCATCACTAATGGTTACCTTTAGTGACGTCTATACCCGTCACTAAAGGTGACCATTAGTGATGGTTGTATACCCGTCACTAATGATAGGTCATTAGTGGCGCGATAAGGGTGACAGGTACGATGTTCGTTACTAATAACTGTTATGACCCGTCACTAATGACCCTTTTTTAGGTAGTGATACATATTTATAGTCCGTAGACTTGCCATCCAAGTAACATATCCAGCCGATTTCGGATGAATCTATAACCTCTGTTGTGCTTATCTCCATCGGCTCCCCTTCCGATCATGCAGCTGTTGCGGATGGACTTCTTTGACTTTCTTTGACCGGATCTTCATTGACCTTATGTTGACCATGCGACAACTCGTAGTGGACTCCTGAGCCTTACCAAATCTTGACGTCAATAATACTAAAACATTATATGCATGGCTATTATCCCTTATGAGGACTGAACTACTATAAATCTTGGCTCTTGTTTTCTACAATCGACCATCGGGTTTAAAAATATCATGCTTCTCTAATTATCTATTCACCACCTTAGGTACCCCTTAGCTAGACTGCTCGGTAATTCACCGACAGTTGCTTATTGCTAAATGACAATTCTTATTACTTTTTGTAGATTTTTTATACTAACTATTTTTTCTCTAAATTTTAACATTATCATATCATTAAGAAAGTATGATTCTGGCCATGAGGAAAGGAGAAAAAGAAAACCAGTAGATGAATTGATATAATTACGAAGAGGGTCTATTGATAATTTTTTTAAAAAAGTAATATAAGTACTTCAAGAGATCCAGATAGGTTGACGATAGTTGTCACGAAAGAACCAGCAAATACTAATCAAGATAATAAGGAGCTTACAATAGATAATATCGACATCAACATAGATGAAAACAACGTGAGTGATCACGAGGACCTATATAATTGAGATCTACAATTATTGAAGAGAGGCAAATGATATAGTAACTTTTTGCATTAAGAAGTTATTATTAGATGAGATTAATATTAACACTATCATCAGTGACTTCGTATTAAGGAACGTTATAAGATTTTTTGAGATAATTTAATATGTACACGTCTATATGATATGTGTTATTTTTTTGCAGCTAGACATGCACAAATGGCCGAGACGACGAAAGTGTTACAACTACACAATAAGGAAGAAGAAAGCTGGTACTACTACTAAGTACTAATATGTAAGATAGCAAATTATTTAAGAAGCTTCAAAATAGCTTAGTTTTATGAAGCTTTTAATTTGCATGTATTGCCTGCAGTTAATATGAATACGTCTTCTCTAGATGGGCCGGAAACAATAAATTTTAGCCAGGAAAGGAATTGTGGTGGCAGGGATTTAGGAGAGATGATGATAAAGAGCGAACGTAGTAGAATAGAGCTGAATGTGATTGCGTTGGTTGGTTGGTTGCGTTGCCATCTCCTCTGCCTTCCACTCATCCATCATCTATCCCCAGCTCTGCTGTGCACTGCACTGAACTGAACTGCAGCCACCTTCTTAACCTCCTCCTCATGTACACACACTGCCCGCATTCCCTCCATCCGCCATGGCCGCCGTCACCGCCGCGGCCGTCTCCATCCCCTCCCCATCTTCATTGCCCACCGCCAAGGCCTCGCCGTCCCCGGCCCACTGCTTATTCCTTCCCTGCACAGCAAGAACCACACGAGCCCGCTGTCTGCTTCTGCGCGCGCAGGTCTCCACCACCGACGCCGCCGCCGTCACCGCGCCGCCCAAGAAGGAGAAGATCTCCAAGAAGCAGGACGAGGGGGTTGTCACGAACAAGTACAGGCCCAAGGAGCCCTACGTCGGCAAGTGCCTCCTCAACACCAAGATCACAGCCGACGACGCGCCCGGGGAAACATGGCACATGGTCTTCAGCACCGAGGGTAACCAACAAACCCACATCTGCATCCATCCAGCAAATAGCTTAAGTTTACTCAGATGGGCACGCACGCAGGCGAGGTCCCCTACAGAGAGGGCCAGTCCATCGGTGTCATTGCCGACGGCGTTGACAAGAACGGCAAGCCGCACAAGCTCAGGCTCTACTCCATCGCCAGCAGCGCTCTCGGTGACTTCGGCGACTCCAAGACCGTCAGTAACTTGATCACCAACTAAAACCTCATTCAATTCCTTCTCTTGATCACCCTTTGATTCCTAGTTCAGAGGTAGGTTGTGGTTGGGCATTGTGCAGGTTTCACTGTGCGTCAAGAGGCTCGTTTACACCAATGATCAGGGAGAGATTGTCAAAGGAGTCTGCTCAAACTTCCTCTGTAAGTTCCTACATATCATCTCTTCCTCGTCATGAGCACTGCATTCATTTTATATAAAAAACAACATGAGATCTGCAAAATTTTATAAAGGGAGATAAGAAGAAGTTTTATAACATATTACACCCACGAATTTTGCAAGTTTGCAAACTCCAAACAATTTGGCTAAACGAGATTGTCCCTATTAGAGGATCTCGATTGTGATTACTATTTTTATCTTGCTGTTTAGAGCAATAACAAGTCTCTTTATTCAAGTTAGATTTTCTTTTTATTGTCCACTCTAATGTATTTCTTAAATATGACTTCTAATGTATTTTTTAAATATGACTTGTTATCTATTTCTATTTAAATTAATATATATTTTATCTATTAATAGCTATATTTTTATATTACTAAGAGTGTTTGTGCTTTGCAACGAAAAAAATTACAAAATTAAAAAACATCATATAAATAATACAAATAGCTTAAAACGTGATAAAATAACATTAATTATAATTTAGTTACAACTTCATTGCATAAAACAAGAAAAATAGAAAGACAGTGGAGGAATGGAAACAGGAAACATAAAACTATCAGAAATTTTTGCTGAGTTCTCTAGAGGAGAGATGTTGCGTCGAAAATTCAGTGAGAAATAAGCTAATTATCTAGATTATATCAGTGAGAATGTCAAAAAAATCAATGAGTTGATAGAATTATTTTGATGTACATAGCCAATGTAGAAAAGTTGGATCACCTCAGAAAAAGTGTGAAATGATCAAACTTTTTTCTAATCATTCAGTCTGCATCTTGATGCAATAAATTTGAAAAGAAACTTAAATTCAAACATATTATAATCTCATAAATTTGAAATAATAATAAAAAAGCAATTTACTATTGTAGAGTTGTCCTTTTAAAATTCATTTTTAAATTAGATATGCACATTGAGGAGTATAACTATGTAAAACATAGTAAAGATCACGCAATAATACAGTGTATGAACATTTTTTGAGGAATGAATTAGCTAATTATTAAATTAGTGTAAGCCTAATTAAATCTTAATATAAATTGAGTATACTAAATAATCGTCATGTAAATAATAAGATAGGTTTAGACCCTCTAGTAATACTAATGTATCAAATATGAAAATGAATTTATATCTTAAACAAATTTGTATAGTAATTAAGGACCGTCAGAGTTTAAGTTAAACCGCATAGACTGTTTAAATAATAGTGTTAAATAATATAAAGTGCAGCGCCTAAATTATGAAAGCACCACTAAAGAATTAGGCCTATTCGGCCCAATCACTAGAGGTATAAATGTGGGGCGGTTAGGGTTTCACAACCCTAACCGCCACACAGCCGTCACCGCCCTGTTCAGGTCGTCGCCGTCGAGCGGGACGTCGTCGCCTTATTCAGGTCGCCGCCGTCGAGCAGGACACCGCCGCCTCACTGGCCCTCTCCGACCATGGATGTGCCGGTCGAAATCACAGTAGGCTAAGGCCACTCTAGTGGTGGTCGCTTTGGGCGGTGGCCATGCTAGCCATGGCCGCACGGGGCCGACACCTCGTCACGCTGGGAGCTACGCCGCTCCATGGGAGCCGTCGTACTGCCGCGAGGCCGCGCTGGGCATGCATCGCTCCTTGTGGGACGTTGTGCCGCCGCTGAGCCGTGCTGAGCGCTGTGTTGCTCCTTGAGGGCCGTCGCGCCACCGCCGTCCTGCGTTTGACACTGCCAGTGCGCAACCCGCCCTCTGGATCTTTTGCTAGGCAGCGTTGGCCGTTGGGTGTTCGAGGAGGGAAAACCGGGAAAGATCAATACATAGTACCTAGTTTCTTTTGTGGTTCTTAAGCTCTGTTCTTCCTTTTTGTTGTATTCTGGTTTTTCGAATTGAACTGTTGCAGAGTGTTGTTCTTTGCGTTGGCCTATGAATCTTAGAATCAGAGCAACTTCAGTGAATGAGAACGCAAAGGAGGCATCGGTGGCGGGTGACTTGTTGGCCGTCTTCGCTTACGCTGCGGCGATGAGCTTGGGCACCGTCGACTTCGTCGGCACGGCCAATGACCGCCCTTTCCCTTTGCATCATCGCGATCTGTGGGAGGAGTTGACGTTTGCTTGCTGGGAATGGGAGACAAAATGAGAGTGCAGGCCACGGATTGGAGACTACTAGACAGGAGACAGGGCCGCCGGTGCAGGTTGTTTGAGTCAGGAGAAAGTAGAGTAGTAGTCCTGATTACATGGAACCATGTTAAAGTAATTGTGATGGAGATATCACTACCGTTGTTTTAAATAGTATAGAAACTTGCTACAAAATAGAGTAGCGGGAAAGATGAGAAGTCTTAGGACCTGTTTACACTATTCCACGCTACTAAAATCTGCTCTATTCCACGAAATTTACTTAGGTGGCGTTTGGTTCAGGAGTCTGATAGAACGGAATAGCTCCGTTCCAGATTCTGAGAACGGAATGGTTCTGTTCTGCGTTTGGAAGCAAGAACGGAGCCACTCTGTTTTTTGTTTGGTTCTAGAATCTGATAGAACAGAATGGCTCTATCTCTTGTTTGGTTCAAGAGCAGAAATCAAACATAAAATACAATGATTAGTACATAATTTCAATAGTTCAACACACATAATTCAAAACACATAATTAGGTCCATAATTTTAAAAGTTAGCACATAATTTTAATAGTTCAACACACATAGTTCCACACATACATAATTCAACACACATAATTCAAAACACATAATTAGGTCCATACTAAAATGATACGTGTAAACATAGCTAATAACTAGTTTTGATTAAGAAAGGTTGAGATCCATGATATCTTGTAAAGCAATGGCAACTTCATGAACGCTCTTGCAATATCGGGATTAGCCACCAAATAAGCAAAATACTTGGATTTGTGCTCGAGCTCAAAACCTGGAAGGTTGTCCACCTCCTCAAACAAACCTTCTGGCGTTGTCTTAGCTGCGGCCACTTCCTTGATGACTTCTGCTAATGAGGCTAGTGTTTCAGTACCACGATCAATTGCTCCAACCAAGCCATCTACTACACTGTCATCCTTCTTAGCTCTCTTTGATGGTTTATTACCTGATGATGTCCCACTCTCATTCGGAGTCATCCCATCCTTATGTGAGTTGTCACACATATCTACAGAAAACTGTTCTTGTGAGGTCCTGACAAATTGTCCTGTTGCCAAATATTGTAGCCAAAATGCCATAGTATGGAAGAGGCTTATTTATGAATTCATCATCACCTTTATTTTTTCCATCCTAACAAGTAGCATCATAATTAGTACATATGTCAACACTAAATGGAATTTAATAATATACCATTGGAGTCACATATTATACCTCAAAATGATTTGTGTAGTGTTCATGATCAAAAGTAACGATGAAATCAACTTCATCCCAACCAGCAGCACTGAGGTTCTTGAGGTAGTTAATTTTGGAATATTTTTTCTTCAATGTCTTCAAGTGATTTGCAATTTGATCAGCTGTCCTGTTGATCTTGAAATGATCATTCAAAGCATTAGCACAACCATTCAGATGAACTTTTTTAAAACCAGTAGATGTTTTTTTGCCCTCAGACACAAGGTTGGCAAGAAAAGTTTGCACAAAAGTTGATTGACTTGCTGTCCATTGAGTGTTTCCACCACCACTTTTTCCCTCTCCCTCCATTGCCTGAAAATTAGAACATACAAAACAAATTTCAGCACCATACAAACAAATTTCAGCACCATACAAAACAAATTTCAGCACCATACAAACAAATTTCAGCACCATACAAAACAAATTTCAGCACCATACAAACAAATTTCAGCACCATACAAAACAAATTTCAGCACCATACAAACAAATTTCAGCACCATACAAACAAATTTCAGCACCATACAAACAAATTTCAGCACCATACAAAACAAATTTCAGCACCATACAAAACAAATTCAAAGTACATATGTTCATTCAAATACAAAGTACATATGTTCATTCAAATACAAAGTACATATGTGAACTTCAAATACAAAGTACATAGGTTCATTCGAAATACAAAGTACAATGGTTCATGCATTATTGTCATGATAGTGTTGACGGTTTCTTTTTCTAGTAAGTCTAAGCATTTAGTAAGTCTAAGCATATTAACACAAATGCTATCATTTTTCCAAATCTTATTATTAAGATAGTCAATTCTACTCTTATCTCTATCTTCAATTGGCCCATAACTAATTTCACCTATAGACGCATGAGCATGACGCTTTCTTTTTCTAGACTCAATGGCTGCCGCCGCCGCCATCATAGAAAGCAACAAATGAGCAGCGGCCACATACACTACTACGAGTTGGTTGATCTCATCCATCTATATGATACAACAAAGATAATATTACCATTTTGCATTACAAATCAAGTATTTTCAGTGTATTACACATCAATAATTCATTACCTTGAGGCAAATAGTCCAGTTCTTCAAATTCTCCTTTTTATGCTCCTCTCCAGATCTGAAACATTCAAAAATATTCAACAAACAATCCTCAGATCTGAAATCCGGCCAGGCACAGCAGCTGGCCAGGCCACGCGCAGCCACGAGCGCAACCAGGCCACGCGCAGCCGGCCAGCCGTGGGCGCGGGCGGCCACGCGCGGGCGCAGCAGCAGGCGCAGCCGGCCACGCGCGGGCGGCCACGCGCGGGCGGCGACCGCAGGCGGCCACGCGCGCGCAGCAGGCGGCCACGCGCAGCAGGCGGCGGGCACAGCGCGGGTTGCGGGCGCAAGCGGGCGGCGACTCCGGTGCTGCGGGCCTGCGGGAGGAAGAGGAGGGAGGAGAAGAAGAACTCACCTGATTTCTTCGGGAAGGAGGAGTGCGGCGCTGTGACGAGAAAGAAGCGAGCCGTTCGGTTCGCTCATTTTTTGGGGAACAAATGGTTCCGAATCTGGGAAGAATATTCTCTTTTTGGAACCATTCCGTTCCACCTAATTCTAAGCCAAACACATGAAGAATGGAACGGAGCCGCTTGGTTCCACCTAACTCTTGAACCAAACGCCACCTTAGAATTAGATCTAGAGTGGAGTTGTTGCTCCACTGCAGAGTAACATGCAGAGTAGATCCAAATTCATAAATAGTAAAATTTAGTATAAATATACTGTTTTGCCCCTTGGTTGTATTACATTTTATTTATTGACATACCTTAATATAGTTATATCACAATAATAATATTTTGTATTTTTAATCGTCAATAATTTACTTAAATTTCACTCAAATGTGTTTGAACTCATTGAAGTATAAATTTGTGTCCAAATTTTTGGTCATCCAAATTTTGGTACGACCGAAATATGTTGCTAGTACTTAATACAAATTTCAAGTTCTGCTAAAATTTTGGTACGACTAAAACATGTTGCTAGTACTTAATATAGATTTCAACATCATTTTAATACAAATTTCAACAACTTTTCAATACATCTCCTCTGTTGTTTTCCTTTCTCTGGAATACTCTAGGCTGCTTATCTACTGCTTCCTTGCTCTTGTCGTTCCATTCAATTTTGTTTGTTCATTTCACTGCACCCACTACGCAGTACAAGATAGCTTGAACCTAATCAAACTCATACTTGAGAACAAGTTGTGCTGTTTTGAACATCCTCCTCGAACTCTCTCACAAATCACAGTAGAATCGAGCTGATCTGATGACCAAACTGATGATTACTCTCCACTTGCATAAAACATTGTTGGGTGTAAATATTATACTCCCTCCGGTACACAAAAACAAGTCGTTTTAGGCTTGTATCAAGAGTGCTAAAACAAGTCGTTTTGCATTTTATTGTGCATTTTGGACAACTATACCCCTCAAGTAGTACTACTTTTTTCTTATTTTTCGTGCTATGTTTACTCCTACACTATATTTAGTAGGGGCAAACATAGAAAATACACACTAATTAATTACTCCTTGGTATGTGAAATCATATCCAAAATGACTTGTTTTTGTGTACCGGAGGGAGTACAAAACATTTGTATTGGGAAGAACAAATATTACCTATTCATCCTTCTTTGATGCCCAAGCTGGATCCCCCAGCCGTCCCCGCTCCAAGGGCGCCCTGGCCGATCATCTCAGCTGGAAGCTCTCTTGCCTCTGCTCACGGCGCATCCAGTTCAGCGGTCGCGCTGCCGTCGCTTCCTCTTGCCACCACAGCTCCCGTTGCACCTATCACAAGACCGGTCTTGACCACCGCCGCCGCCACTCCCTGTCTACCCGACGTCGCTGGCACGTTGCCACCCGGCTAACGACTCACTGGCCCACCGCCACCGTTGTGTCATTCCCTTCCATGATACTGTGATAGATGAAAAAAAGAAATGAATATGTACGTTTTGTAATGGCAGGGGGTAAATAGCATTGAACTCCACGATCACTTTTATAAAATTAATTCACAAAGCGCCTCTTGAGGTGTTCCACAAAAAACGTGAAGCAACACCTCAGATCTTTATTTTTCATGGATCTGAAAATCTGGAGTTAATTTTGTTTGGCTAACCGTTTGAGGAGCAGAGTTAAAAAACATGGAGTGGAGTAGTACCAAACACCTCCTTAGTGACTTATAAAAGAAAGAAGTAGAGAGGAGGCTGTAAAGTCACCTAAAATAACAAAAATAATAGAGTTATTTTTTAGAATATTCTTATTATTTTAGGAGATAACAATTAAGATAACAACTGCAATGAATATTTTTACTATGGCTATTACAAGGTGCAAGACACTTTACTTATGAGCGCTCTTTTATGATTTACCTCTCTAGATAAGAGGTGAAGTGAATCCAAACCATTGATTTTGTTTAAAAAATAAAAATTTAAGAAAATATTTAATTATTCATTGACAGGCTATTTGTGCTGTTTGAACAGATTCTTTCTTTCCCGATTGCTTTTTGTCATTATATTCCGCCACTGCCACCTGCCCGCGCCCGCGCCCGACGCCCGACGCCCGACAGTCATGTATCCAGACTGTTTTGATTGTGTAGTATGCGATTGCTTTTATTGTGCATTGGCGATTGCTTTATTCTGCATTGCTCTAGGCGTGGTCGACATGAGTTGCCTAGGCATGAGGCAGCCTAACGGTAGTGGCGGTAGCGGTGGAAGCCGGCACTGGCCGGTGAGGCCGGGCAGAGGGACCAGCGCTAGAGGGCGTAAGATGGGAGAAAAACGTTGTGGTGTAAACTATACCAATACCCATAATAAAACATTTCATCTCAAAGGAGTTTTGGAACAAGATGAGTTATAATAAACCGTAGACAATTGTTGGCTTGCTAAACGAGAAGTACAGCTGCTTGCATGGCTTTATACACGGGTGTGGTTGTTCTATCAGCGCAATATGTGCATATCTAGTTGCTCAGCAAGTTGCATGCATGCATGTTGGAAACTAAAATTCTGAGAAAATTCTGGCCACCACCACTTTACCAACTAAAAACTAATTAATAAGTATTGAAAATAATTTTATAAAAATATATAAATATATATAAATGCTCTTTTCTAGTATATCTTTTGCCTATTAAGGGCCAGTTTGAGCACCTAGCTAAATTCTAGGCTTATTCCCTGTAGATAAGTCGGGATTTTAGTTTAAAATCCTAACGGGAATGGGCCAGGATTTTGACCACCCAAAAAATCCTAAATATAAGAGTTATAATTAATCTTAGCCATCGGTTGAAAAAAATAAAGTGATCTATTATATGGTTAGAAGTAGATGCTGATTTTTTTTAATTGCGGACATTACATCAGAGTGATCTATCACTCATCCACATATTTTAATTATAAAAGTTAGATGTATAAAAAATAAATGGTGCTTATTAGTTTAATGTACCTTAAAAATATTTAGAGCGTGCTCTTATCTTTTAGGATGTAATAGATTGTTAGATCTAATAAAATAGATGATTATAATTATTTGGTTATAGCATAAAAATTAGCATTATTAGAGCTAGCTCCGTAAAATGTTTTGGAAAATTCTCATGTTCCTCTCTTTCCGCACGTTCCACAAAGTTTGGATAATGGCCCAGCGCGTCTTCTTGTACGCTCTTGGATTGATTTTTGTGGAAGCCACCAACCATGCACCTAAATCGAGGTAAGCTGTGTGTGCAGAGGGATTTTCAACAGGCCAAATTTAACATAAATTTATTGCCGTGACAATCATATCAGATCAATCCTTGCTAATGTGTGTCGGCGTTTCTAGTGCCTGATTACCCAGAGGGCATATTGGATTACAAGGCCAATTCCTCTTCGTTAGATTTCGTCTAGTCAAAATCTTGTCATTCAATAAAATCGAACAGAAAGATCTTGCCTTTGGTTCTGCCCTTATTTTCCACAATGTTGATAAAGCCGGATTTGGAACACATTGGAACATACGGAGTGAATAGAATCATCTAAGCTGACCGGGTCGTGTATTCCCCATTGACCGTCCATCTCCATTTGGTGTTGTCATCACTCATCACCATCTTGCAGAGAAACAAGTTCGATCTGTTATCCTTGCTAGCCAAAAATCAATTGCGTTAGCTTTGCTCCATTCGAAATTACTATATTGTTTATCCAATTATTATTAAGCGTTGCGTTGTTAACCGAGTGGTTTTCCGCTTGGATATTGCGTACAGGTTTGGTCCTATACATTTTAAACTGCAAGAGTCGTCCCATCTGTCATTGAAAAAACCAATTTTTATACCATTACCCAAAGTAATGGAAGTGCTTGCCGGAAAAAGATCAACATCACTTGTATGTCAAGGAAGGGTCGTCGCTGTCCATGGTCTATTACTGCATTTGCATTCGACTGTTCTCAAGACACTTGTAGACTTGCAGTATTCAGAGCTCTGCATTGTACAGCCCGAACAATAAGTAGTTCCAAACAGCTAGTATTCATCCAGAGTGTTCAGTTTAAACCAAGTAAAACAGATTCTGCTCGTAAAATTCTCTTAGAATTCTCCTAATAGAAAAGGGTCTCTCTTGTCCTGTTCTTTAGGCCTTGTTTGTCACGCTATAATCCTAGCCTATCCATGTGAAATGAGTTAGGATTTTATCCTACCAAATAAACCCTGAGTTAGACGATATGGTTGAGTCAACACGTACCCCACATACAACTATTGCCACTCAATTATATCTCATACCTACTTCACCTTGCTAATGTAGGTGACTTGAAGCCGGGTTCTGATGTCAATATAACAGGACCAGTAGGCAAAGAAATGCTCATGCCCAAAGACCCCAATGCTAATATTATAATGGTGAGTTTTAGTTCCCTTGTGGATCGAAACATCAGGAAATTGTAAATAACTATACTTTTTTATCTTCATGTGACTACTTGCAGCTTGCTACCGGTACCGGCATTGCTCCATTCCGCTCATTCTTGTGGAAAATGTTCTTTGAGAAGCACGATGATTACAAGGCAATACAATTCTTTTGTGTTACTTGTTTTCAGATATTAATTGCTTTTCCCTTTTAAAAACTGACTTTATGTGATGGGCTAGGGTTTTGGACCTAACCCAACTGCGTAGACAAGACCAACGTGGTACTGTTCACTTGAACATTACTACCAGGTATTGTAGAATATTAGGATGTGAACATTACTACCAGGTATTGTAGAATATTAGGAGTCATAGCGGATTAGATTTAGGGTTAAGAGTTCTATTTCCGTAAGAGTTATATATCCTTAACAGTAGCTTTAATAATTGTTAGGAGGTTATTTGTTTTATAAATATGGCCTTAGGCCAAATAAATAAAGCATAAAAGAATTAATCAAGAAAGAATTAGATCAAAAAAGACTAGGTTGGAGCCCTACCTCGTCGGTGTGAAGGTTGCTGCACCGACAAGGCTATGAGCAAATTTGGCCATGTCTTCCATAAACTATCATGCACATGATAATTTGGTATCAGAATAAACATTCCTAAAGCACTCTCGGTGTCCGTCAATGATGGCTACTAACGGTTCGGCCACCACTCTACTATCGGTAGGGGACCTCTTCCTAGAAGTTCTCTAGGTGACATGGGGCCTCCGTTGTGACATTCAGGAGTTATGGGAGATGACCAACTACACAAATCGATGGCGGGATGATATCCTGCGGGTGCATGAATTTGCCATTCATCGACTAGAGCTAGGGCAAGGCGAGGTGCTGTCGGCTAGTACTTCACGTGCGGGGAGCCAAAGCATCCTTTGCCATGGGATGTTTGTGCCACCTCCTGCCGACCCACCTCTGTTCGGCCACACAAATGATTCTGCTTCACCTGTTGTTGATTCACTAAAGCCGCCGCCACAAATTTTAGATTACTTGGGTTCGTTCCCATCCCTAGTGTCACCATATTCTACACTAGATGATGGTGTCAAGGCACTAGACGTTTATTCGGTTAAGGTATAAGCACTGCAAGCCTCTAATTTTGAGAAAATCCAAGAGAATTGAGTGTTGAACAATATGGGACATGGCTGAGCAGATCAAGGTGTGTCGCCCACATCATAGGTCCCCCACGACGAGTACATATAGTGATACCATGGTATCTAGGTCGAGCACAAGCTACTTTTCGATGGAAGGGATGTTGGGTGCGAGCTGGCATGCACATAGTTTGAAATTGTCCTATCTCTACGAGGAATGGGATAGGGTCCACCTCAAGCTAAGATGTAAAAGACTTGAGTCATATTCGTGTTAGTTATCGAGTTAGGTTTAATGTCATCTAGTAACTCGAGGGTAAACTGCTCAAAAAAGGGGGTGTAGATATCATGGGCTAGGTTTTGGTCCTAGCTCAGTCGTGTGAACAGTACCCGTATTGTACTATTCACATAAATACTACCACTGGGTACTGTAGTAGATTAGGAGTCGTAGTGAATTAGATGTAGAGTTAGGAGACTTATTTCCTTAAGAATTCTATTTCTTTAAGGGTACCTAGGTGATTAATTGTATTATAAATATGGCCCAAGCCAAAGAAATAAAGCATAAAAGAATTAGTGAAGAAAGAATTAGATAAAAAAAGGTTCGGTTAGAGCCCTACCTTACCAACGCAAAGGCTACCACGCCGACGAAGCTAGGGACCAATTCAGTCACATATTCTAAAAATTATCATGAATGTGATAACTTGTTTTGTGCACGTGACACTTTACATCTCTAAAAAGTTTAATTAATTTTTTTTGTGTGAATTCTTATGCAGTTCAATGGTCTAAGTTGGCTCTTCTTGGGAGTCCCAACTAGCAGTTCTTTGCTCTACAAGGAGGTGAGATAATACATTTCTACGAGACTTCAATTGCGACTGATACTTTTTTGTGATACTTAAATTACTCATTTGCATTGCATCTGTTGAAATTCAGGAGTTCGACAAGATGAAGACAAATGCGCCCGAGAACTTCCGGGTCGATTATGCTGTCAGCAGAGAGCAAACCAACACTCTAGGAGAGAAAATGTACATTCAGACCCGGATGGCAGAGTACAAGGAGGAGCTGTGGGAGCTTCTGAAAAAGGAGAACACCTATGTCTACATGTGTGGACTGAAAGGCATGGAGAAGGGAATTGATGACATTATGGTGTCATTGGCTGCAAAAGACGGTATATATGCTTCTGAATCTTACTTTTTCCATGGATAATTTAAAAATCTGACTAGTTTGCCGTTTGTATAACATGTGGTGCTAAATTTTGCATGGTTTTGATGTTAGGAATCGACTGGGCTGAATACAAGAAGCAACTTAAGAAGGGTGAGCAATGGAACGTCGAAGTCTACTAATTCTTCCATTTTTCCTTGTATCTGCTTTACCCCTGTGTATGTGTGACTTTGTGCACGCCAGTGCGTGTGATCACATTGTACGTGTATAATGTTAGGTAGGCGTATATACCCTCTTTTGTCATGATGGTTTATTTCAAGTTTCATATAAGAATTACTATTTATTGTTAGAATTAACCTTGTTATTAATGTGTTATTTATTTAGTGGGTGGGTTAGTTTGTTGTGTCAATTAGTGAGCATGTGTGCTGCAAAAAAAATCGTGTGTGTCGTGACATTGGCTAGCCTGAAGAGTGTATAAGTTAACTAATTTCGTTAGTGGAGTGATTAGTGAGTTGAGTAGTGAATCTCTAGGACATGGATTGCATCCTAGTGACTGTATGGATGTAGTGTTGTGGAGAGAGGAACTAGCTAGCGACATGTATTAATTAGTGACGAGTAGTGGGTAGTGACCTTGCATGCAGGATTTCAGTGGTACGTGCGTGTGGTAATGTTTCCATTGCTTGCATGTCTAGTTAGTGGTATGACTATGTCAGCTTAGTACAGGAGAAATTGATCTAACTTTTGGCCTACACCGGGAGGAAGCCTTGTCTTCACCTCAAAAGCTAGCCCAAGAGGTGAGGGACTTCCTTACTATTTATGTTCGATCAACTCTCCCCTCACAATCAAGGTGGGACTATTCCAACAATATCTCCCTTCACACACACCTTGATGTCTTTTGGCCTGATCGCACCACATGGTCTACTGGGCCTCACCACCATAGTGCACTTTTGGACCGCATCACACAGTCCCATTGGATAGTCAATCTCCCTCGTTAGACACACCTTGGTGTATTTTGGCCTGATCGCACCACATGGTCTACTAGGCCTCACTACCTTAGTGTACTCTCGGACCACATCACATGGTCCCCCATTGGACGAACACTAGAGATTGTGGACTAGGCTCTATACCATTTGTCAGCCCACTACAGGAAAAATTGATCCAACTTCTGGCTCACACCGGGAGGAAGCCTTGTCTTTACCTCAAAAGCTAGTCCAAGAGGTGTGGGACTCCTCCACTATTTAAGTTGGATCAACTCTCGCCCCACAACTAATGTGTGACTATTCCAATAGACTACGTGAGTTTCGGATTGACTAACTGTGTGAGCTATGAGATCCAACTCTATTTAAGTGAGTGGTTGTACTGTTGAGTATTTAAGTGAAAAGTGAAAAAATGTAGTAGTGTTTAGTGCTCTCGTGTGTTTCTGTTTTTGCAAAAAAACACATTACATGTGTGAGTTAGAGTGATTATGGCTCGTGACAAGTCACCGGATGCACTACAGGAAAACAATTAGCTTCCATCGGCCAAAGCCAATGAAAGTTAGTTCAAAACTGACAGAAGTTTGTTTCTTCTATCGACAAAATGCTAACTTACATTGGTTTCTAGTCGATAGAAGATAACAAACGAAAGATACTTATCTTCCATCAGCCATCGATAAAAGATAAGTATCTTTCATATGCTAGATTAGGCCGACGGAAGTTCTCGACTCTCATGGTATCTTCCGTCGGCTATGGTCAGCCGATGGAAGTTAGCCTGCCACTGACTTCCGTCGGCTATGGTCAGCTGACATAAGTTAAGTTTTTTCTTTTTTTTATATCACATTACACAATAATAAATCACATTCATATTCACATTCATATAAGTCATCCACAACTCAACATGTATGTCACATTCACATTGAATTATTCAAAATAAATCATAACATTCAAAGTCATTCACAACCCAACAATTGAAGTATATAGGTCACATGTCACATTACAAACCCAACACATGTCACATTCAAACTCATTCACAAACCAACATATATGTCACATTCACATTTTTGGGTGGAGGTGGGCTAGGACAACGGCTGCAGCATGGTGGTGGTGGTGGTGGTGGTGGTGGGGAGGTGGCGACGGGGTGGTAGCGGGGAGGCACGAAGGCTGAGGCATGGTGGTCGGAAGGAGGTGGTGGTAGGGTGGCGGCGAAAAGCATTGAAAGGGCAGTAGGGAGACAGTAGGGAGGTGTGGAGGTGGTGGCGGGGTGGCGGAAGGGAGGCACAGAGCTAGGTGGCGACGACACGCCTAAATTGATTTGGGTAAGTTAGGGCACGGGGTTGGCTAGGTCACGTCAGGGGGAGGGAGGCAGGCAAAATACTGACTTCCATTGGCCCACCCTCAACCGAAAAAAGTTAAGAAAAAAAGTCGAGCGTGTGGGGGATGGCGATGACACGAGGGCTGAAATACTTAACTTTCATCGGCTGGGGGTGGGTCGATGAAAGTTAAGGGGCGAAAATTCTTAACATTCGTTGGCTAGGGGTGGGCCGATGGAAGTTAGGAATTTCTTTCGTCCGCTCAACCGGTAGTGGAGTCTAGTCCTTGTGCCATCGATGAATGTTTAAACTGCACTTTACTAATTGAAAGCATTAGTCTGAGAGATAAGCATATCGATGAGCTTAAGGCTAGATTGGAAAGTGTTGAGTGTTCTAAGGATGTGCAGCCGGCTTGTCCCACCTGCATCACCCTTAAGGACCAACTCAGCTTTGCGAGAGAGCAAGTAGAAAAACTAAAGTGTGAGAATGATTATCTGCTATCCATGGTAGACAAGTGCACAGAAGGGAAACGAAAAATGGATTTGCTTTTGGACAAAACAAAAATGTGCACTGACAGGCCAGGGTTAGCTCTTGGGTTAGGTTATGAGAGAACTTCTTGTAATACCCCAAGCCAAACTGTGTTCACTCTACCTACTACTCTTGAGAAATAGAGAGCCCAGTTAGACACACCTCAAAAAGCTGAAAATCCTATCCAACCCAAAAAGATAATCATTCCACCACTCAAGACAAACTTCAAGCAAAAACCTAGGAAAACTGTGAGGTTCACGCCAGAAACCTATAAACCTACACCCAAGAAAGTTTTTCATTGCACTTATTGTCATCGTGTAGGGCATTTGATTGGTTTTTGCTATCGACGTATGAAAGATGAACGTCGTCTCATGCTTTGGACTTTCATGATTATTCTTCACTTTATTTGCATGAGTATGATTTCCGCTCTTTTCCTGATTTTGAGGCCCCACAAGGTTTTGAGAGTGATTATACCCCTCGTGGTGTACACCATGCTTCATATGGTGATAGATCACATGTAAGAGGCTTTGATGCTCAACAGGTTGGGAGACCTCGTCGATTTCTAGGTTCGCGCTTATTGCTAAACCACACACTTTTTATCATGACTTATCTCCTGTGCATAGTCAATCTACTACTTTGCCTAGATCTCGAGTTTTGCGCTACTGGATTCCAAAACAATTTTTATCTCACTGTTGACACAAAAACGTGCCCCACACTTGGGTCAGTTCGACGATCCAAAAGTGTGCGGATACTTAGGGACAAGCCTAAGCGTAACATAACACCGACGTCGCGTTCTGACTACCCTTAGCCGTGGTAAGGGGGATAGAGTCTCCAGGTAATCAGATCACACCAAATAATCCAATTAGCCGAAAGAAATATATTAAACAGAACAAACCAGCAAACTGAGCGGAGCCTGACTGATTCTAAGTATAGGGCGAAGGGTGTCGCCGAAGGGTACCTTCGGTGTCTGGTGCGAAGTGTCCCGCCGAAGGGTACCTTCGGCGTTCGGACTGATCTGGCCAAAGATGAACTCTGAATGGATCTGGATGCAACAATCACCTCTGAACAGTGGGGTTCGGTGCGAAGTCTTCGGTACAGTAAGATACATAGTAATGACTCAGGCGCAACGCGTGAGCGTGGCTTCGTTCGGAGCAGAGTACGAGCGTGGCGAAGTCTGCTGGCTAAGTGTGTTGGCATGCGGTCGAAGCAACAGTCTCGCCAAAGGGTGTTCTAGCAACCTCCAAAACCGATCCCTCAGCTCTGGACACCTCCGACGAAGTAGCTCCGAACGTGGAAACCTGCAAGAGAGTAGATTCAAAGTACTAATTCGGCCTGAGTACCGAATTCTGCTAAGTGTTGCACTAGTGGCGAAGGTAGCAATCAGTTACACAAATTAGCAGATACTTCACAAGCGAAGTAACAAGGCGATAGCAATCTATTACGTAGATTAACGGATACTTCACAGGCGAAGTAACAAGGCGATAGCAATCTATTACGTAGATTAATGAATACTTCACAAGTGAAGTAACAAGGATTACCACTATTCTGAAGTGGCCATCGGAGGGCTTCTAGGCAAACCCACGAAGAGTACAGAAAAATAAAGATAAAGTAAATACGATTCAAAGCTAGGGCTTTGTTGTTGATTTTGTTGGGGGTCCGCTGAACTGGCCTCACCCCTATATTTATAGGGGCTAGACTTCTAATCTCTAAGTCTAATCTGTTATGACTCGGCTGAATCATATGTAGAGATAAACACTTAGCCAGAATCAGATCTAACTCTATCTCTGCCCGAAGTGGGCCTTCGGCCAGGCCCGCCAAAGTCTACTCCTTGGGCTGAAGCTTCGGCAGAGTGGGCCTCCGAAGGCCTCTTGGCCATAGGCTGTGGGCTGGCTAGAAGCTTCCGGAGCCCGTAGCCCAATGGTCCTTCAGCCCTGTAGGGCTTCAGCCTAACCCGGGATATGTGCATTTTCAGCCCAAATTATCAAAATTGATATTTTGACAATCTTAATCATTGATGCCATTTTTTGCTATCAACACATGCCCCCTGCCTTTTAGTGAACTAAGTGAACTAAAAGCACAACGGGCTAAAGACGATACCTTCCATATCAGCCTTTCAACATCTTTTAAGTTGTTTGCCACACACTTGGGAAATACCTTTTCAAGTATCTACCATTCAAAGCTCTTTGAAACCGCTCTCCTTGCAGAGATTCTAACAGATATGCATTGCCAGGAGCGATTTCGGCTATTTTGAAAGGGCCTTCCCAACTAGGCGACCATTTACCAAACTTGGGACTCTTAGTGCCTAAGGGTAAAATCATCTTCCAAACCAAGTGACCTACTTGAAACGATTTTGGTTTAACCTTCTTATTGTAGGCTTTAGCCACTCTCCTCTTGTCTATTTTTATGGCTTCTAAAGCCCTCAATCTCTTATCGGTCACTTCTTCTAGATTGTCTTTCAAAAGAGTTTCATACTCATCGACTGGTAAGACATCTTGCTCTAGCACTCTTAGAGAGCCGAGATCCACTTCTACAGGTAGAACGGCTTCTTGTCCATACACCAACTCGTATGGACTAACTTTGGTAGCGCCGTGCTTTGCAATTCTACAAGCCCATAGCGCCTCGAAGAGCACTTCATGCCACATTTTAGGGAATTCTTCAATTTTCTTTCTAATGAGCTTAATCACGGTTTTATTACTAGACTCGGCCTGACCATTGGCCTAAGCATAGTAGGGCGAAGTGTTTATCAATTTAGTACCATAATATTCGGCAAAGTCCCTCACTTCTTTAAAAACAAATGAACTACCTCGATCTGTAGTGAGAGTTTTAGGAATACTGAATCTATGTATAATGTGTTTCAAAATAAAGTCAAGTACCTCAGCATGAGTCATGTTCTTGAGAGGCACAACCTCGGTCCACTTGGTGAAGTAATCCATCGCCATCAACACTAACCGATGCCCTTTCGAGGAAGGAGGGTGAATTTGGCCGATGAAGTCAAAACCCCAAACTCAGAACGACCATGGCTTGACAATAGGGTTAAGTAATGAAGCAAGAGCTAATTGAATATTGCTAAACTTCTAACATGCTTCACACCCTCTATAATACTTAAAATAATCCTCAGTCATAGTCGGCCAGTAGAAACCTGCTCTTTTGAGCATCCAACTCATTTTATGGGCCGACTGATGAGTGCCACAAAGTCCTTCATGGACTTCTCCCGTAGCCACCTGGGATCATTTGTGGTCTAGACACTTTAATAGTACTCCGTCAGCGGTTCGACGATACAGTGTGTCATCTAGCAACACAAATTTAAACGCTTGCCGCCGAACTTTCCGATCAACCTTTTGGCTATGGTCTCTCAAGTACTGGACGATTGGAGTTCTCCAATCGCCATCATGGGCTTCTGAGGGTTTCGCTAGCTCACTCCCTAAAAAATATCTAGGCTACTGATTTCAAGGTGCCCCCCGAGCCCTTCCTGCTTCTGCCGAAGCCTGGCTGGACTGGCCACGTGGAGCGCATCAGGCCGAAGCCCCCTGCCGGAGGGTCCGGGCTCCCGGAAGCCCTCACTGTCTCGAAGACTTTGGCTCACGGTCTCCGGCATGCCAGACCCTTCGGTGGGCGGAGTACTCTGGTCCTGGGACCTCGGCACGCGGTAATCTCCAGCAGCCGGAGGGGTTCGACCTGGAGGGTGCACCCGTCCAAAGTCATTGGCTTCGGTAGTGAGACCAAACATCAACTTCTCCTGTATAGAAAACTTCCCTCTTCTGACTTGGTAGCCAGATGCTTGCTGAGCCAAATCATTTGCAACTGAATTGGCCTCTCTTGACACATGAGAAATTTTGAAGTCATCAAAAGTAGCAACTATGTCCAGGCACTTATCCAAGCAGCTATTCAGTAAGCCGTTAAAACATTGAGAACTCTTAGCCACTTGTTGCACCACTAACAGGGAATCCCCATGCGCATGAACATATTTAACACCCATGGCATCAGATGGCGAGCCGAGTCCTCGGGCTTCTCAAAAATAGCGTTGCACGGGCCGAGGTTCAACTGAGCGACCTCGGCCTCATCCTACGGTATGGCGAATTCGGTGGGCAGCATGATGATGTTGATGTCCATCGCCTAGGGTGCGGGCCCCTCGGAGACGGGTGAGTAGTCGTCGCCGAGCATGTCTTCTTCATCGTTGCTCAGGCTAGGAGCCGGATTGGTTATATCAATCGGCTTAACTTTCCATATCTGTCTCATAGTTGGTCAAGGGCGGATTTCTTCAAAAATAGCGTCGCACTCGTCCTCGGCCTTCTTCTTGCGTATCTCTTGTGCCTGTAGTCGTTATAGGCACCTCTTTTGTGATTTGGACATGCCTGGAGGTGCCCAAGATGGTTGTGGCTTGGTGCCAGGTGCCATTGCCTGGTTCCTGTCAACTCTAGCCGAAATGGTACTGCCCACCTCGGCCTCGCGCACTCGGTATTCGGAGGAGTCTTCGCTGTGGACCCCGGTAGTCGGATCGGCCTCGTTTGGTCGATTGGACCAGGCTCTGGCGTGGGCTTCGACCAAAGCAGGGGACTTACCTCCGTCAGACTTCGGCGATGGGGCCTTCGGGATTGGGACTTCCTGAGACCCTACTCTGACTGTGATAGCTTCGGACTCCCTGTCCTTTGCCCCTTCGCGCCTGTATCCTTCGACTTTGCTGAGCCGGCTCGAAGGTACTACAGGCAGCCTACGGACGATGCCTCCCTCCGCTGCATTTGTTTGTCCCTGCCATTCATAATACTCCGAAGGAAAACAAGGCATAGTATTAGGTTGCGAAGGGTACTCCGGCTGTGATACATATGGAGCCCACAGAGTCCCCGCCCAGTTGTACGGCGGCGGCATCGGCGGCTCCAGTGGCCTCTCCCACTGTGAGCCGAACCCGTTACCCGGGGGGGGGGGGGGGGGGGGTTCGATAGAGTTGACGGTGTCTCGGACCATATCAGCGAGGGGTCCTACCAGGCCAAAGGTACGTTCGGCCAGTGTGGGCCGAAGCCTCCTATCGAAGGGTTCGTCCAGAGTGGTGCGAGGTTCGGCCATTGGGGGCTGAACTCGCTCCACATGGGGTTCGACCATTGGGGTCTGAAGGTACTGTACGGGGGGTTCGGCCACTGAGTCCGAAGCCACTGTACGGAGCGTTAGGCCACTGTGGCCCGAAGTCACCGTGCGGAGGGTTCGGCCATTGCGGTCCGAAGCCATCATGAGGAGGGCTCGACCACTGCGGTCCGAAGCCACCCTCCGTATGCCTTAGGCCCTTTGTCTGACTTAGTTTCTTGGCGCGGGGGCTTGTTTCCTTGGCTTTTCTTTGGTGCTTGTTTAACAACATCTTATACGTGACCTTTGGCTTCTTGCGAGCCCTAGCCGAAAGAATGCTAATGTTTTGCTTCCACACTCCCACCTCGGTTTTCTTAGGTATGAGTGTGCACGTGCGCGGCTCTCCAACAATTATTGTATTCCCTTTATTCAACTCGGCTTGTTCTGGCCGAATCAACACCTTCTTCTCGCCGAGGTCGACGGCGTTGACGGGGAAGGGATCTTTGTCCTGCTTCATTTTTGGATTGTGGTCTATTCTCAATCGTCCTTCTTCTATGGCCGATTGAACCTGCCGCCGAAAAACATTGCAGTCGTTAGTATTATGTGAATGCGAGTCATGCGACTTACAGTATGGATGTTTCTTCAACTCATCGGCATATGGAATGACTTGGCCTTTAGGCAACCTGAGAAGCTGGTTCTTTAAGAGAAATCAAATATTTTATCACACTTAGTTATGTAAAATGAGTACTTGACCTCACTAGGTCGATTCTTCGTGGGAGACGGTCGTAACTCAGAGCAAGTGATAGGTTTACTCTTAGAGTTCCAAACCCATTCGACTGCGTACATGTCGGTTGAATCCTCCTCATCGGAGTGTTCCATGACGTGGATTTCAGCCCTAGGCTTGTTAAACGTCTTAATAATCTTTTTATCTTTGGCTCAGCCTTCTTGGACTAGAGCCTGCTGCAAGACTTGGCTAACCTATAAGAAGTTCTGGTTGTCTAGTCTCTAATCTCGGAACGCAACCCGTTAAAAGCTAGATCCGCCAAATCTCTTTCTGAAATATTAAGACTAAAACATTGGTTTCTATTGTCCCTAAAATGCTTGATATACTTAGAGACGCCCTCGTTAGACTTCTGCCTAACCGATGTCAAGTGTGAGAGCCTAAGTTCTGTCTCACCCATATAAAAGTAGTCATTAAATTTTTGTTCTAATTCATCCCATGTCTAGACGAAGTTCGGCGAGAGTGCCGAAAACCAAGTGAAAGCGGTGCCAGATAGTGAGAGAGAAAATAGTCTAAGTTTCAGAGCGTCCGACCCACTAGCCTCTCCACACTGTGCCAAAAATTGACTCATGTGCTCTAGTGTGGTTTTGTTTCCCTCGCCGTCGAACTTAGTGAATTCGGGGATTCTATAGCCGCGGGGGTAGGGTATTGTATCGAAACGATCAGGATATGGCTTCCGGTAAAAACTAGCCCGGCCCCTAGGCACGAAACTGGCGCACTCCCTGAATAGTGCGCGGATCCACTCCTCTAAGTCATCTTGGTCTACTGCCTGTGCACGTCTCTCATGCGGGGGAACGACACGTGGTGGGATATCGGCGTGTCGGCCATGGGCCTCTTCCCAATTGCGCTAGCTGTACGACGTGCTCAAGCCCAGGCGCCAGCGCATGTGGTGTGGGCAGCGCGGGCATGGCTGGCACCAGCGCAGGTGGTGGTGGTGCGTGGTACGCGGTGCTAGCTTGGTCGTAAGCATAATGGCTAGTCTCGGCCATGGGTGTTGAGGCCGGAAGCGTAACGGTCTTGCCAGTGCTACCGTCAGTTCCGCTGTACACATGATTAACCAGAGGTATACTAGCAATAGGGACTGATGGTACAGCCTCAGCAAAGCTGAACCTTCTAAGTTGAGCCTCTACTTGGGAGCTAACCGCTGAATCTAAATGGTTTGCTAGTGAAGCGCTAACGACCTGATCTACTGATGCGGCTATTTTTTGCTCAATCTCTAAAGAAGATAAACGAGGCGATACAGGTGTCTTGATGAAGCCTGCGCGTGTCTTGACGTAGCTCCCAAGCATCATGTCTTGGAGCGCCTTCAACTTTTCCTCGATCTCTGCTCGGTCTTCTGCATGAATATCTTCAAGAGTAGGTGTTAGGATGTTGCGGTTGTCGATATCCGCGCCTCCTATGGTGTCCATCGGCGGTGTAGACATATTAGTCGTTGTAGATGTACCGGCGGTCGATGTAGACGTACCCGTCATGTTGGCGTAGCTTTTCCCCAGCGGAGTCACCAAAAAGTGTGTTGACACAAAAACGTGCCATGCACTTGGGTCAGGTCGACGATCCAAAAGTGTGCGGATACTTAGGGACAAGCCTAAGCATAACATAGCACCAACGTCATGTTCTGACTAACCTTAGCCATGGTAAGGGGGTGGAGTCGCCAGGTAATCAGATCACACAAAATAATCCAATTATCCAAAAGAAATATATTAAACAGAACAAACCAGAAAACTGAGCAGAGCATGACTGATTCGAAGTATAGTGCGAAGGGTGTCACCGAAGGGTACCTTCGGCGTCTGGTGCAAAGTGTCCCGCCGAAGGGTACCTTCGGCGTTCGGACTGATCTGGCCGAAGATGAACTCCGAACGGATCTGGATGCGACAATCACCTCTGAACAGCGGGGTTTGGTGCGAAGTCTCCGGTACAGTAAGATACACAGTAATGACTCAGGCGCAACACGCGAGCGTGGCTTCGTCCGGAGCGGAGTACGAGCGTGGCGAAGTCTGCTGGCTAAGCATGTTGGCGTGCGGTCGAAGCAGCAGTCTCGCCGAAGGGTGTTCTGGCAACCTCCAAAACTGATCCCTCAGCTCCGAACACCTCCGACGAAGTAGCTCCGAATGTGGAAACCTGCAACGGAGTAGATTCAAAGTACTGTTACGCATATTAGCGGATACTTCATAGGCGAAGTAACAAGACGATAGCAATCTATTACGTAGATTAACGGATACTTCACAGGCGAAGTAACAAAGTGATAGCAATCTATTACGTAGATTAACGGATACTTCACAAGTGAAGTAACAAGGATTACCACTCTTCCAAAATGGCCGTCAGAGGGCTTCAAGGCAAACCCACGAAGAGTACAGAAAAGTAAAGATAAAGTAAATATGATTCAAAGCTATGACTTTGTGGTTGATTTTGTTGGGGGGTCTGCTGAACCGGCCTCACCCATATATTTATAGGGGCTAGACTTCTAATCTCTAAGTTTAATCTGTTATGACTCGGCTGAATCACGCGTAGATATAAACACTTAGCCAGAATCAGATCTAACTCTATCTCTGCCTGAAGTGGGCCTTCGGCCAGGCCCGTCGAAATATGCTCCTCGGGCCAAAGCTTCGACGGAGTGGGCCTCCGAAGGCCTCCTGGCCGAAGGCTATGGGCTGGCTGGAAGCTTCCGGAGCCCGTAGCCCTATGGTCCTTTGGCCCTGTAGGGTTTCGGCCTAACCCGGGACATGTGCATTTTCGGCCCAAATTACCAAAATTGATATTTTGACAATCTTAATCATTGATGCCATTTTTTGCTATCAACACTCACTCTCTCACTGAGCATCCGAGAGATACTAGCATGTTTTGAGGGGGAGTTGTGTAGCATTGCTTGAGCTTCTGTCATATGATTTATTGCTTTTACAAGTACA
The DNA here is from genome assembly GCA_019279435.1 of Zizania palustris. Lineage (NCBI taxonomy): Eukaryota > Viridiplantae > Streptophyta > Magnoliopsida > Poales > Poaceae > Zizania > Zizania palustris. Next base: position 5,737,738 of record JAAALK010000283.1, on the reverse strand, counting down.
TGCTTTATAATGCCTTTGATCTATTATCTTTAATACTATTGACTACTTGGCATGTATTAATTTGAGAATTGACATGAGCATGGCTTTTATTTGTGAAAATTTGAAAATGGTCACTACTTGGTTTAGAAACTAGCTTGAATGGGTTGAGTGCTTTTGCTAGCTTTTACACACCTAATAGCTAGGTCCTTTCTATCTTGGATGCTAATACGCAACTTGATTTCATCAAAATTGAATGAAAATGAAATTGAATGAAAATGAAAATGAAAATGAAGATGGATGATATTCATGCTTTTGTGTGCTAAAATTTGAAAAGATCCAGGTGGGTTTGCTTTGTCGCACTATTTTGTTCTTGACGGCTTACCGTAGCACTTTGGTAAGAACCGGGACGTTGTAGTGTTTGCCGAGACCATTGCTTTAAGCTTCTGATGGTTTCAACCTAGGCTTAGCATGGTTGGTTAGCATAAGGTTGACATGCAAATAACCCCTGGCACAAAAATGAAAAATTTGAAATTCATTGCACATCATGTTTGCTGAAGCACCTTGAAGTAGGATACACTTACCTAGTGTGTGCTTGTTTAGCTTTTGCATCTCATGCCTTGACATGTTTAGTATACTAGTCTGAGTGGTGATGATTTTATTTGCTAAAGTCTGAAAATGCTTGCTCATGCCTTTTGTTTAGATGGTATACATATGAGGATGTCATACAATACTTTTAGATGATATTCAAGGCGAATACTTGTTTGTACTGTAATTGCAGCTTCTCAAGTCTCAGAAGCTCACATCTCTGCTTTACCCTCATTCCCCTCTTTGCATCTTTTTATCTCCTTGATGCCTGCATTGTCAAAGGGGGAGAAATGATCTACATGATGCTTTGGCTTTTGGATTGCTTGGTTAAGGGGGAGTTGGCTTTCATGATGAAATGTTTTGGTGTGCTTGTTGTATCGAGATACTTTTGTGCTTTTGCTTTGTCTTGCATAAGGTTTTTTGCCTAAGCAGGGAGATCTTTTAACAAGTGACATGTTTTGCTCTTTTATGAGTTTTTATGGTCACTTGTGTGCGTAACTTGCTATTCTCATCATGTCTTTGCTTTGGAGTTTTCAATGCACTCATCAAGGGGGAGATTGAGAAACCAAGGGTGGTTTCAGTCTAGATGATGAGTGATTAACAAGGATGAGCGTCTGAGCGGATGAGTGGTTGAGAGTGGGTTGAGTGCATCGAGGGTTTCGATGTGGAGTGGAGGTTTGGCTGCCGAGGGTTTCGGCGGTGCGTCGCGTTCTTGTTTTGGCTTGTCTTGTTTCTGCAGGGAGGAGATGCTGATCAATTGTCGACGGCGGATGATCGAGGGTCGAGCGGGGAGATTGATGCCGGAGGATCAGGGAGGCCGGGCGAAGTTGGAGAAGATCTCAAGAGTGCACGAAGAGACGGAGCGAGACTTGGACGGACGACTGACTGCGACGGCGTGACGACCGGGTTTGCGAGAGGGAGGCCAGGACAAGCATTCGGGCGGCTCGAGGGGATCGAGAGTGGAAGTGGTTTGCTGGCGCTCGGAGTCGCGAAGCGGTGTCACGAGTCGAAGGGTTGAGAGGCTTTGTTGGTTTTGCTGAAAACCATCGAAACGTTTACTGTTTTTGTTAATTCAATAAATTTGTGTCTAGTTTTAGTTTAAATTTTCAGTTTTGTAGTGTAATCTCTTGGTATAATTTTTAGAGTGGCTCTACTCTGAAATTATATTAAAAGGAGAATCAATTTGTAATTTTTCCTTTAGTTTTTATAGGGTAATTTTCAGAATTGCTAATTCTGAAATTACTAAGGTTCTATGTGTCAAATGGGGGCTTCTAGAAGAGGAGTTGGTAGGATATTATCCCCCCATGTTGGCTGAACCATTGGAGAGCTTTAGAGACAAAATTTTCAATGAAATTTGCTGAGAAATCTTGAGTTTGAAGAGGCTTTTGATGGTGAACAGTATTCCTGGAATTTTCAGACCAGATACAGTAACATCGGGAACACTATTCACGGTATGAATTTCTGTTTCCAGCGCAGTTTTATTTTGGCCGTGATCATTTTTGTGCTGCGTTTTCTGGAGAATCTAGTATAGAAGTTGATGTTGAAGTTTATATCACTTTTGTTGTGCATGAATTGAATGATCCATTTTTGAAAGTTGCAAAGGATTTCTGTGATGTCTTCTGAATTATTTTACTGCTCGAAGTAGGCACCATAGTGCTGAAATATTTTTCTGGAACTGTGTTTTTGTTTTGATATTGCACTTCACATGTTTGATGAAATGTTTCATCAAGTGTTCATCATGTTCTTGGTTGATCTTTGGGTTGTTTCTTGAGGGATTTCATGATTGAATGATGAACTGATTATTTTTTGTTGATCATGATGGTTTCTTGAATTTAGATGGCTGTTTTGAGTATACAATGTTTTAGGCTTTGTGATGAATGTTTTCAGGAATCATCTATTGCATCTGATCTGGTCCTTCATCTGATTTCATCCTGAGTTTCTGGTCTATATTCTCATGAATATGCAGTAGTTTCAGTTCAGTTTTTCAGTGATTTCTAGAAATGTTTTGTTCTTAGTTCAGACTGAACTGAGTTGCTACTAAATCTGAGTAGTATCCAGTTTTGCTGAGGTTTGAATTGATTCAAGTGTGGTACACTGTTCTGTTTGCTAATTTCCAGAAGTCAAACTGAATTTGAATCTATGTTGTGAACTGAAAATCAAAAGTTAACTCAGTATTTCTAATCAAAACCTTGAGAAATATTCTGTGAGATAAACTTCTTGATCTGAAACAGTACTTTGCTGTTGGTTTTCAGTTTTGCTCTAATCTGTTTAGAGTCTGAATTATTGTCAAAACCTGCTCAACACTTTATGTCTTTGCTCTCAACTAGTGAAACTGATCAAAGTACTTCTTCTCTAATGGGAAGTTGGTTAGTCTGAGTAATTTGTGAATCTGAGGTTCAAAGCTATTCAGTTCTATATCTGTTTTGAAGTTTGAGATATATTTGGATTCTAGACTAGTGCAATCTGAATCAATATCTTTTCTGAACTTGGGTTGTGGATTAAATTTTTTCCTGTGTAGCTTTTCAAACCTAAACACTTGAAATGTATTTTGTGAAGTGAGTTTCCTGTTCTGAAACAGTTCTCTGAAATCAATTCTTGAAATTTGTACTGTTTACTTTCATGAAAAGTTTTCAGGCACAATCAGTTCAATATTCTGTACTGTTTTCAAAACAATTCTGACTCATTGTTACAGATGTTTAAATCTGAGTAATCTTCTGAAATCAGTTTGTGCAATATCCTTTCGTTGCTGTTATACAATTTTATATATAGTGGATTATGTGTGCTGATTGGTTCCTAGAGTATTCCCATTAGTTTCTGTTTTGTTTCAGCTCAAGAATTCAGTTCTGCTTTTTGTATTGGATGGTTAAAACTTACTTGAAAGCAGTGCTAGTATACTCTGAATCAGTTTAGTTCTAATTTTTCAGAATTTGTGTTGAGATTCAAGCTGTGTTGTGTTTAGCATTTCCATTCCATTTGCTTGAGATGTATATTGTGAAATGAAGTGCCTGTTCTGAAACAGTAACTAATTGCATTTGTCGGATTTGGTCAGTTTTGTTGTGTTGGGTGCTTTGCATGGTTTATGTTGTATCTGTTCAACAATCTAGAAGTTCTAAATTCAGCAAGTTAGACAAGTTTTGGATATTGTGTGCTGAAAATTAAAAGAAGGCTTAGAATCATTTTGTGATTTTGTCTATAAACAGTGTAGGCTGAAATGTTTCGGATTTGCTACAGTTAAGTTTTTATAGTTTCCAGTTTTCAGCAATTGAAATACTAGTGACCCCATCTATTCCAAATTCAGAATCTTATGTGCTGAAATCAAATTGGTTCTGAAATTGGAGTATACTTTTTGGTTCAAATCCTGAAGGCTGAACTTTATTGAAAGTAACTATTACAATTCATCGTCCGACAAAATTCAGTAAAACAGAGATTTCACTTGAGATTGAATTGAAACGAGCTGATTCACTACTACATACTTAAATTGATCTCTTGTGTGAGTGTGTTAATATTTGTTGATTAAAAATCTTGAAACACAGCTGATTGGTGGTTTTCTATCTTGAGGAGCCCATTTTTGTACTGATTGGATTAAAACTTGAAATTGTGTTTTAGAGGTGCGTTGGGTGATTTGATTAGGCCATCACATTCGAAAGAAAGTGTTGAGGCGCCTATTCACCCCCTCTAGTCGCTATTCTGATCCCACACATGTGGAATCTCAAAATCATCAAAAGTGCCAATTATATCTAGACATTTATCCAAGTAACTATTCAATAAACCATTGAAGCATTAAGCAATTCTAGCTACTTGTTGAACAATTAATAGAGAATCAATATATGCATGAACAAATTGAATACTGATGGAGCTTAACAATTCAAGTCCTAACAATAAAGCTTCATATTCAACTTGATTATTAGTACAAGGAAATTCTAATCGGGTCGAGATTTCGAAACTCATACCATTAGGTGATATGAGAACAACTCCAACACCTTGGCCATTCTTATAAGCTAAACCATCAAAGTAAAGTTTTCATGGTACTACTTCAATCAGAGCAGCGTCACTACTCCAATTGACATCTACATGGTCAACTATAAAGTTTGCGACGACCTAGCCTTTCATAGCTTTCAAAGGTTCATAAGCCAAATCATACTCAATTAAAGCATAAGCCCACTTTCCGCATCTCCCACTTAGAATCAGCTTTTGCAACATGTATTTTATAACATCGGTGTGACAAATAACAATATATGTGCTAGATAGAAGATAGTGGCGATGTTTGGTACATGCATAATATAGTGATAAACATAAATGCTCTAAGAACACGTACCTCGTTTTGGCATCTAATAGGCGACGACTCAAGAACGTGATGATGTTGATGAGGACATCACCGGCTGGGATATAAATATAATAAAAACAAAGGTGCATGCTTTTTATATTAGATTTACATTTTATATATTTGAGAAAAGTTTGCTGCACCATAAGTTGTTGGTTTCAATTACAGAAATTATTACATGGATTAAGGGACGCGTTGTGAGAAAATCAAGGGCATGGAACATCGTGGAAGTTGATTGGGGACCAAGATTTGAAACCATACTTGCGTGAGGAAGACACGTTCGAGTCGAGGACGACTCTATTGCACGAAGGGGAGGATGATGAGGACATCACTGCCATTGATACAACCACAACAACAGCCAACACTTCACCGCTTACACCTAAGCAAGGACCAATGACACGCGCCCGTGCACGTGAAATTAATTATCTGGTGAACTCGTTCCTAGCTGTTCAAGTTAATTATTTTTCCAATGGGGTACTATTAAAGTCTTGTGATGACTTTATTATCCTTAAGTGCTTAGGAACTGAACCAGCTAGGAGTGAAGAAGGCAACAATGCAATAAATATTCGTGCACCCGAAGGGACTCTTGTAACTGCAGAAATCCAAGATTAAATGGAGCATATCTTTCAACTCCCAAGGTTGTTTAATGCAAATAAGTACTTGTTGGAAAGGTCTCTTCGTCTGCTTTCCAACGGATCAATAATCAATGGCAGAGGACAGACGAAACGTCCAGAAACTGCCGAAGAACGCTCGTGACTCCATCCTGAGTTTCTAGTTTTCCCTTTAAAAGCAAGTGGTAGCCACAAAAGAACTCGGGTTTTGTTTGATGTAAGTTAGCTGCTGCTACTTCCTTGTAACGCGCGTGTCGGCTAGACCGCCCGATTACTTGAATCAAAACTCCAACTTCTACTCACAGTGTAACAAGATGACAAGCAAACACTCACGGATGTGATAGAAGTTGGAGTTTTGATTCAAGTAATCGGGCGGTCTAGCCGACACGCGCGTTACAAGGAAGTAGCAGCAGCTAACTTACATCAAACAAAACCCGAGTTCTTTTGTGGCTACCACTTGCTTTTAAAGGGAAAACTAGAAACTCAGGATGGAGTCACGAGCGTTCTTCGGCAGTTTCTGGACGTTTCGTCTGTCCTCTGCCATTGATTCTTGATCCGTTGGAAAGCAGACGAAGAGACCTTTCCAACAAGTACTTTTTTGCATTAAACAACCTTGGGAGTTGAAAGATATGCTCCATTTAATCTTGGATTTCTGCAGTTACAAGAGTCCCTTCGGGTGCACGAATATTTATTGCATTGTTGCCTTCTCCACTCCTAGCTGGTTCAGTTCCTAAGCACTTAAGGATAATAAAGTCATCACAAGACTTTAATAGTACCCCATTGGAAAAATAATTAACTTGAACAGCTAGGAACGAGTTCACCAGATAATTAATTTCACGTGCACGGGCGCGTGTCATTGGTCCTTGCTTAGGTGTAAGCGGTGAAGTGTTGGCTGTTGTTGTGGTTGTATCAATGGCAGCGATGTCCTCATCATCCCCCCCTTCGTGCAATAGAGTCGTCCTCGACTCGAACGTGTCTTCCTCACGCAAGTATGGTTTCAAATCTTGGTCCCCAATCAACTTCCACGATGTTCCATGCCCTTGATTTTCTCACAACGCGTCCCTTAATCCATGTAATAATTTCTGTAATTGAAAACAACAACTTATGGTGCAGCAACCTTTTCTCAAATATATAAAATGTAAATCTAATATAGAAAGCATGCACCTTTGTTTTTATTATATTTATATCCCAGCCGGTGATGTCCTCATCAGATGTACTCCTTTCCCTCCACCTCCTGAGTCAACACAGCTCCTATCACACTATATTCTGCAACAACATATAGCCGAAACAGAATCCCGACTTTCGGTGCTCTTACCACTGGTGGTGATGACAAACACTCCTTAATTCGCTCAAAAGCATGTTGCTGACTTGCCCCCCAAGTAAATTCGGCTTCGTTCTTTAGCCGAAAGATGGGGACAAAATCATCAATCTTGCCAGATAGGTTAGATATAAAGCGATGCAAATAGTTTATCTTGCCTAGTAACTTTTGCACATCTCTCTTGCATGCCGACGCTTCAAAGTTACATGGGGATGGATAGACCTAGAAGTGGGCCTAGCCTACTCATGAATAGTACTCACGTCGTACTGTTTACGTGAAGAGTATCGTTGATATTGTAGCAGATTAGGATTGATCAGAGTCAGTTTAGGAAAGAATCCTATTAAGTTTATTCTGTTTTGATTATTCTGTTTCAGATTTAGTAGATTAGATTAATTAGAGGGCTGGTCTTGTATCTATATAAACAGGCCCAATAAGGGATAGTTCATCGAATATTCAGTTTAAGCTTTGTCTCCTTGTATCTTCTGCCTCCTTGTCGCGTCACCGTAACGGCGCCACCACGACGACGAGATCTAGGCTCTCGACCATCTACCAACTTTTTATATCAATTAAGAAGATTAGTTTCTATCAATTTCATAGAAATATCTATCGGTGATAAGCTCTTGTGTGTTTTTGTTTTTGCAAAAAGAGCATTTACATGTGTGAGTTAGAGTGCGTGAGCTCAGAGCTTATCTAACATTTATGTCTTCTCCTAATACTATTCAAGAGTAATAATACAACGCAGTTCCCTCAAGAAATTCAGTGGACATGGTCTGAACTTGCAAAACCCATGGATTATTACAGGGTTTTTCCATGAATGACACATAGAATTCTTATATATAGTTTCATTTAACATATTGCATACAGTGTTCTCGTATTCTTTGGATCACTCTAGTGTTCTTTGGATTAGTTAAAAACCTAAATTTCTTCATGATATTTCTTTGATTAATCCTACAAGATCATGGCTGCCTTGGTACACAAAAATTGCGGTGGAGAACTTATTGTTAAAATCCCAACGGGGACTGTGCCACCACCCTTCAGAGCTGCACTTGCTGCTGCTCTTTATCATCTTCCGCGACTTTTGGAGGACGGTGCAAGGCCTCTTGCCTCTTGCCCCACAACAGAAGATAAAGCCCACCTATCACAAGTACAGATCCCAGCACACTGCATATGGCAGGGTCCAGATGCCATGGTTTCAGTGTCTGAATTCTGAATATGCAAGGGGGCATATGCTATACTGTAAACTGTACCTTCCAAGGAATAGCTGTTCGTGCAGGATTGTGAAGTCTATTACTGAAACAATGATCTGCACCACTGGAATAAAGGCGGCGACGAACACGGGACCCCGCTTCTCGATGGACCATGTGAGCAAAACGAACGATACACCGCACCCCACCACACCCTAAAACAACGTCTGTATCAGTGAATGCAAGCAAAGGCAGAGCAGACTGAAGCAAGAAAGAAGAGGGAAAATTCAGGTTTAGTTACAGCATAGAGGACAGTGAGTATCTGGAACTTGCTCCTCACGATCCACACAGATACGCTCCTCTGAGTGCAGAGGCCAACCACTGAGACCTGGAGGAAGCTGAACATGGACATGAAGGCATTGCACGAGTAGACATGAGGGTACTTCTTGGTGAGCCTGCTATGGAGCAGGAACCAGCATGAGAGGCAGACGCAATTCCCGAGGATGGCGACGGTGCCGATTGTCCAGTTCCTGCTGCTGATGGTGCCTGCCGCAGCTGCTGCTGCTGCTCCGCCATGGTGTTGCGAGTGCAGGTGCTGGGGTGTGGTGTGGGTGAGAGGGACACCCTTGTAGAATGTGAGCACCATGGCTCCTCCTAGAGATATTAGCGTGCCCACAAGCTTTGAAATTCCAGTCTTGGTCCTCAGGTCGAGTGATTCTGTGCTGTTTATGTATAAGACCATTTGACAAACCAGAAAAGTCGCTTCTGACATGTTTTGTGCAAGAACTCAGGAATTTTTGGAGCCAAATTTCAAGAACTTACCGTGTTAAGATGGCAAGTAAGAATGTCAGAACAGGAGCAATATTGGAGAAGGCAGTGACGAAGGTCGCTGTGGTGTATCTCAGACCGACAAAGATCATGTACTGCCTTAAAGCTGCTCTGCAAGCACAATTGGGAAAAAAACAGCAACAACAATTGAATGACTGATTTGAAGTTAGAATTTTCTTCAACAACAAATTTAGAAGACAGAATGAGTATGGGGTTTATTATATTCAGTACCCGAGTGCAGCACTGACGAAGAGGTAGCCAAAGATCTCCGGTGTGAGCTTTGGCCTGGACTTCCTGAGATATGCACAGTTCAAACGAACAAGCCAGCAGTTAGAGCACTTAATTGTTGAATCTAGGACGCAACCATATAGGCATGAGTGAATGTGTCACCTCTCTTTGAAGTAGGCAATCGGGCCAAGGAACAAGGAGGCTGTGAGCTGCTGCAGGGTGACGAGGACGAGCGGGTGCATGCCGCTGTCCATGGCCATCTTCACCAGCGACACCAACACGGCAGCCACCACGTTGAGGGCCAGCATGACGACGACCGGCAGGCCACCCCCAAGACTGCACTCCATGCTGGTTACGTCCAGTTCTTGGAACCTGGAAGGCTTGAAACCCTTGCCTGCTCTGATCTGACTCTGACTATGCAGCAGCTGTGCCCTAAAAACAACAAGGTCAGTTTCAGGTAGATTTATAGGGTTTCGAGCGTACGAGGGACGAGACGAAGAATGTGGCCGATCAAGGTGTCGAGGACTAGACATGAAATACTGGGGAAAGAAGGAATCGATTCATGTACGCCTCTATCTGTTTCTCTAAAGAAAAAGAAGCGTGTCTTGGGGAATTTTTTTAAAAAATAATATTTTTTTAAAAAAATTTCAAATCTGTATTGCTGTTTTAAAAAATTACAAAAGTAGGTGGCGGTCGGCCGAATAGGAGCCGACTTGGGCTCGAGTCGGCTCCTAATCGGCCGACTCATGCCACATCAGTAGGAGTCGGCCAACCAAGAATCGACTCCCTACAGTGCTTGCCACGGTGGTACTAGATGCCAAAAAAACGAGCGTTTCTGGCCGGTTGGGGCCCACGCGGCAGCAAGTCGGTGGATGGTTGGCCGACTGGCTTCCACGTGGGCGCCAATCGACCAACCATCCACCGACTCCCCCCTATATAAAGGGGGCCGGCTAGCCCCCATTTCTCACCCCACCCCTTGGCTTGGCTTCACTTCTAGGTACGTTTCTCTCCTTCCTCTCCTAATGTTTAAAATTTTTAGTTTAGTTTAGTAGTAATTTAGTTTAGTAGTAATTTAGTAGTAGTTTAGTTTAGTTTAGTAGTAGTTTAGGAGTACTTTAGCATTCTTTTAGGATTAATTTAACAGTTAATTAGTAGTTTTAAACAATAAATAATGATTTAATTAGCGGTTATTAAACAATAAATTAAGATATAATTAGAGGTTATTAAAAATAATTTATGATTTAATTAGCGGTTGTTATACAATAATGAATGATTTAATTAGCGGTTATTAAATTGTAATTTATGATTTAACATGTGATTATTAAATAATATTATATGATTTAAATAGCGTTTAATACATAGTAATTTAAGATATAATTAGCGGTTATTACACAATAATTTAAGATTTAATTAACGGATATTAAATAGTAATTAAATATTTAATTAGCGGATATTAAACAATAATTTAAGATTTAATTAGCGGATATTAACACTTATTTAAGAGTTAATTAGCGGGTATTAAGTAATAATTAAATATTTAATTAGTTGTTATTAAATAGTAATTTTAAATTAAATTAGTGGTTATTAAACAATAATTAAAGATGTAATTAGTGGATATTAAACAATAATTTAAGAATTAATTAGTTGTGTTTAAACAATCATTTAATATGTAATTAGCAGGTAATTATACAATAATTAAAGATTTACTTAGCAATTATTAAATAGTAATTAAATATTTAATTATCGGTTATTAAATAGTAATGTAAGAATTAATTAGTGGTTAATAAACAATAATTTAAGATTTAATTAGCGGTTATTAAACAGTAGTTTAAAATTTAATTTGTGGTTATTAAACAATAATTAAAGATTAATTTGTGGTTATTAAATAGTTATTTAAGATTTAATTACTAGTTATTAATTTTTGAGTAATTTAATAATAAATTATGATTTATTTTCTGGTTTTTTTGGTGTGTCATTTTTATCAGCAAGTACTTGGTCATCTGCATTCATCCATCTACTTCACGTCTTCAATATCTCCTTTGATCGGTATGTCTGCTTTTCTCGTAGTTTTATTTATTATCGTTTAAATAATAGTAATTTAAGTGTAATTTAGAAGTAGTTTAATATTACTCAACAATAGGTTATTAAAGAATACTTTAAGATTAATTTAACGGTAGTGGTACTATAATAATTTATTTCTAAATTTTACCACATATGTGTGAACATGTGAACATGACTATTTTCAGGAATTATGGATAGAACATCATTTAGAATTTACTATGGTGAAGGTCAATTACTTATTGGTGATAATGGTGTTGACCTTAGTAGTTTTCAATTTACTGAAAATAGTTTAAGTTCAATTTACTGAAAATAGTTTAAGTCATGTTGAGGAGCGTGTCATTGATAGTATTAGGCGGTGGATTTATCATATATTTCGAGTGGATAAGGAGCAATTGGGAACGAATTCTGTTTTTCTGTTTCACTCCTTGTGTCCTTCCAACTATAGACTCGGCACCGCAACAAAAATTAGAGGTCAGCGAGAGTAGTCAAGTCCCGGAGGCTATTCCCGACATAGTTGCTGCAGGGCTAGCTGATGAAGGGGATAAAATAGAGGACGTAGCTGAGGTGCTTGAAAGAGAGGATCAAGATTTTGAGGAAACTGTGGAGGAGGGTGGAGACGAGAATTCAGATGAAGAAGAGGATGACAATGAAGAGCCTCGTGTTCTGATTCCCAACGAGAGGCAAGAAGAAAATTTTCATGGTCTCAATATAAATGATGGACGTGATAATCGTTGGGAGTATGCACAGAATGAGGTGCATATGGATGTTGTGTATCCTACGAAGGATGTTGTGAAAGATGCAGTGAAAGCATGCTCTTTGTCACTCCGGCGGCCATTTTGAGTGAAGATTTCAACTCGCACAATCTATGATGTTGTGTGCGAGAGGAATAATTGTCTATGGAGAGTGCACACACACAAACATAAGTTTGGAATTCATTGGGTATGCTCAATAGTGGTTCAACATACATGTGTAGTTGATACAACTATAACTAGGTATAAGAATTTAAGTGCCAATTACATTGCGGGGGTGATGTACTCTGAGATTGTTGAGAATCTCAGTTATAAGCCTCGTGCCTTAATACTTGCTATAGAGAGAAGATTTCAATACACAGTCAATTACTCAAAGACATGGAGAGCAAAACAAAAGACACTCGAGATGAGGTTTGGTACATTCGAGGACTCATATCATAATCTGCCTTTTTGCTTGCAAACAGTCCAGAACTGTAACCCTGACACATACTACTCGTATAAAAGAAGGATGCAATATTCCCGGAAGGTGCTCAGATTCTACATCGAGTATTCTTTGCACTCAGTGCTTGCATTCGGGCGTTCAAGTATTGTCGTCCCATTCTTTGTGTGGATGGAACATTTCTAACCGGGAAATACCGAGGTCAGATATTGATGGCTATTGGTGTTGACGGCAACAACCAGGTTGTGCCAATTTCTTTTGGTTTTGTCGAAAGTGAGAACTACGATAGTTGGTTGTGGTTCTTATGACAATTGCACATTGGTGTTGTTCAATAGAGGGAAAATGTTTGTATTATACATGACCGACATGCCGGGTTGATAAAAGCAGTCCAACATATGAAGAATGATCTAGATGAGCCTTATCCTTGGAGGGACATTCAATCTCGATGGTGTATGCGTCATTTAGGTGCAAATTTCTACCATCACTCCGAGAAGAATAAGGAATTAACAAATCTGTTTAAAAGACTGTGTGCCCAAAATCAAGAAAGGAAGTTCAAGGCCTTGTGGACGAAACTTGATGAGTTGACTTCGAAATACAAGCATGAGAAGGTTGCAAGACAACAAAATGGAACTAATGATGAGCCAGAGCCTGAGCCACTATGTGCACTACCCACTGATGATCAGCTGACAATCCACAAATGGAGTAGGACAAAAGTTCACAGCTTTTCAGATTGGAAAAAATTTGAGAGTAGAGAATAGTGGTCTCTATTATATGATATGCACGGAGCAAGGTATGGCATCATGACCACAAACCTTTCGGAGGTTTATAATTGGGTGATGAGGGGTATGCGATGCTTGCCTTTGGTTGGTATTGTGGAGGGCATAATCCATGGAACCACCCGGTACTTCGTGGACCGCCATACTGCTGCTTCGGTGGTGAACAATGATGAGCGTTATTTATACTGCACAAAAATTACAGAGTACTTAAAATAAAAAAGTAAGAAGGCCACACAACATCGTGCCATCAAGATAAGTTCTCGGGAGCTCCATTTTGAGGTAACATGTCGAGACAAAGGCAGACGGGGGAAAAATCAAGAAGTTATTGTCCATGAGTGCACTATTACAGATGTTTGTCAGTGTAGCTGCAATAAACCATCGCTATACCACCGACCATGCAGTCATGTCATCGCGGCGTGCGCTACATTTAATATGCATGGCGGAACATATTTGTTGGAATACTTCAGCAAAGAGAACGTTCTGGAGACTTGGAGCGGTGAACTCTGTGGGTATGGCATTGTGAGCTCATTCACAGTTGCTCCTCCAAATGGTGCACGTCTGTGGGTTCCGGATTTTGAACGTGTGAACTCAAAGGTGGGTAGAAGGAAGACACGACGAATTCGGAATGACATGGATGAATCGGAAGCGGGACGCAGGAAGAAAAAATGCTCTGTGTGCAACATGATTGGACACACCTACAAGAATTGTACACAGGCTAGCACAAGCAGAGGAGGGCCCACATGAAAAAAATACAAAACACGACACAATTTGTACATATTAATAATATGTATGTATTGTTTTTACATTTGTTAGTTTGTTTCCTTAAATGTTTTTTACAACTACTAATTTTATCAATACGTCTAGATGGCTGGTAACGATGTTTGGCCGTATGAGATTCTCTTCCCTCATGTGGACGTGGGACATCGGGCACGAGCACTGACACGCCCACCAGGAGATGAGGGTTATCTTGGGCCTCTTAGGGTCCGTGTACCACAGTATGCATGGCAAATCAATGATCGATGGGTTGGCAGGTTAGTTATTTGTTTTTAACTGTTTTTCATTTTTAATTTTTATGTCACTAACATATTTGTGCACTAGGTTGCGTGGTGCCGGTTTACTTGGTATTGCGAGGATGGCTACTGCACACGGATGTAGGTTCCCATTTGATCGATCTCTTCTGACAGCATGGGATCGATAGGTGGAGGCTGGAGACACATACATTTCACCTGCCTTATGGTGAGGTGACCATCACATTACAGGACGTGTCGATGTTTCTAGGACTACCATTAGCGGGAACACTGGTTGTTTCAGAGGATGTGCACCCATCATGGCGACATCATATGTTCGACCAGTTTGCTGATGTCCATCCTCTAATTGGACACGAACCTCATGACTTCACAAACTCACACGGGCCGACGCATAACTGGTTGAATCAATATCAGGTACATCATTATTATTTTCTCCTAAAAATAAAAATTACTCTGATTGTACTTGTGTCGTACCAACAATAAACATTTTTTTGTTAACAGGCCGACTTCCTCACCGATGATGCCGATGCTTACTCAGTGAGTCGTCATCTAGAGTGTTTCATATTGTGGCTTTTTGGTTGGGTCATGTTCACCAGCACGCACTCGGATAGTGTGGACAAACAGTACGTGCAGTTTGCCTGAGCTATTGCCGATGCCCCTGATGATGCCGTGCCACAATACTCGTGGGGATCTGCTGTTCTTTGCGCCACATACCGTGGACTTTGTGGTGCATGTAAATGGCTAACACATGTTGGATCGATCACCGGTTGCACGTTATTGTTACAGATCTGGTCATACGAGAGGGTGTGCATTGGTAGGCCGGAGGTAGCCATGACACCGTATCCACATACACTAGATCTTACAATGGGGTACATTTGGACTCGCGGACAGGTCAGTGTTTCTTACACTTACAAATTAAGTAACATTAGTTGTGTATTAACATGTTTTATTTTGTAGGCGACATGGGCACACAAATAGACCCGTACTTCATACCCCGACTACACTGCACAGATGGATAATATTTGGGCGTCTGATTTACGCTGGACACCATACCTGCCGCAGTACGTGCAGCGCCGTGCGCCTTATGGACTCTCATTGTCCTGCGGACGACGGGTGGTGGAGGACACGTCGGTGCATCATATTTGAAGTGATGATCGAGGAATATGCCCATCAACGTGTCTATCGATAGTTTGGGAAAGCGCAACACTTTCCCGTTCCTATTGAGCACCTTGTTTCAAGCAATGAGCACAAGTAACTTTGTACAATGTTAATCATGTTTGGATGTTATGTACCACAACTTACACTTGTTTGGTACATGCAGAAGTGAATTGTGAAGGGTGGCGAATCATGGTTTGTAAAGATGCAACCATGGATCCAGCGGTGGTTAGGTGCACTTGAAGATGTGCACGACGAGGAAGCTGACTATGATTCATCGACATATCACGACTACATTCGATGGTACTCATCTCTGACAAGGGTTCACCTCGTACGGCAAGAGGCCAATGATGCTACATCTATTCCCGAGGTCACCCAAATACATCCTTCGCACATAGCCTCGTCATGGCATGCGGAGGTAAGTACATAACAATCATCTATTTTTATTTGTACATGTTGTTATTTTCATGATTATTTTTTCTAGGAAGATCATCTTTGGACGGCACGAGATTCTCTGGTCAACATTGTTGACATATGGAACAAACATTGTGACACCGAGCATGAGTGGACATAGATGCGAACGACTATCGAATAGATTGACATGTCTCTTTCTCGCTTGTCGATACGACCACCTCTAGGCACTTTACCGTGGCCCACACCTCCAACTGCAGCTCAGCCCCCTCGTGCACCTCGGCCTCGTCCTCCACCTCAGCACCTCATCCTGTATCCTCCTACAGCTGTAGCTCCGTCGATGCATGCACCGTCTTCATGGTACCCGCCAAACATGCAATTTAATTATGGTGTGAACCAATATGGTGCGGGGGCTACTTTTTACGGGGCAGGTCCATCAGGGTATGGAGCACAGGTGACAACTAGTGAGTACTGTAGAGTTTAACACTTTTTTCATTTTGATGTATGTTGTCATTAATAATTACTTATTTATACAGCGTCGTATGAACATCACTCCTAGCCACAAGTGGGAACTTAATTTGGTGCTGGCCCATCATCAGCACCGGGCCCATCAGTGTCGGGCCCATCAGTGGCATGGCCATCAGCGGCGGGGCCATCAGCGCCGTATGCATAGCATTCATGGCCTGTGGAGCATGCTTATCATAGTCCGTCTGGATCGATCGATGCCGACGCCGATTTCCAACAAGACGTCACAGGATTGGCTGGTTGGTCGGCTGACTTCATTGAGACCTTCGGCCCTTCACAGGTTACCGGAGCACCACTGCCCACTTAGACTGAGGAGCAGCAGCCTGCTAGGCCAGTTAGGGAGCGTTGTTCACCAGAAGGAAAGAAGAACATTTACCGATGATTGAAGCCAAGGATATGGTATCGAGGATATAAGACAGGTCGAGACTATTGAGGAGTACACTAGAAGGAAATAAGAACATTTACTCAAGGTTGATCATGCTAGTTCACACTGGATGATAAACCCTCTAGGAATTCCAGACTGGGAGCAACGACCTACATGCGCATGTGGTAGTCGTTGTATTATACAGACATCGCTTGGAGGCCACTCAAGCGGAAAGAGAGAATTTGTGTGCCCCAACCTACATGACCACGTTGTGGTAAGTGATGACAACAATATAACATGTTTAATTTCTAACGCATCAGAGATCTAACTAGTTACCGTTGCAGCAAAATGTTAGGAGATGCTCATTCCGACGGTGGATAGATGTCACACAACCTACATACGAGGATGATTCCATCACAGAGGCGGAAAGTCACTCCGAGTACGAAACAAGAATGATTGAAGCTGATGATCGAGCGAGGCGTGCAAGATGGAGTGAAGAGGATAGACAAAAGAGGGAATATAATAGACAAAAACAACTTAGGTACAGAGAGCAACGCAGATGTGCTAAGCGAGAGAGAGAACGGAGAAATCAGTAGGATGACATTTGTACTATCCAACCATGTTTAACTAATTGTATGGACCTACATTGTTTTCTTCAAACATTCGGTACTAATAATTCATAATCAAACTAGTACGGTACTAATAATTCAGTACAACAATACATAACATAAAGCACCACTAATTAAAACAGTACAACACAAACAACACATAAAGCAACATAACACAGTACAACACAAATTTAAAAATATAAAGTACACTACGTGCCTACTGAGTGCACCGAGGGTACTTTCCCTTCCTTATGGCCTCTGGTCATGCTGCATGCGCACGACGAGCCCTCTCACGCTTCCTCTCTCTATCAGCCTCGCGGTCCTCTTTTGCCTTACGCTCCGCCTCCTCCCTCCTCCTAAATTCTTCCTCCCGCTCCTCCTCCCGCTTGCATCTCATCTCAAAGAGCTGTCTACCGAACTCATGGTGCCTCATAAGCGAGGCCCAATCATCTGGATCCACCTCTTTGTCGATCCATTCGACAAAGTCACATAGCGGAGGTGGCGACGGTGGAGGAGTTACCTATAAGCACAAATTTCAATAGACATTGTAAGTGATTGATTGGACTCAAATATGACAAAGAACAGAAACAATTCATTAATACCGGTTTGTTTGCACATGGTCCACACTTTGGCCTTGGCTTTGGCATCTCTGGAGTCCACGAGTAATTGGCACACTTCTAGTACCTCATCTCGTAGGTGAGGTCATCCTGGCTTCTCCAAAATTTACATGTGTCTCCACAAAAACACATGGGAGGTTCGACACCAACTGGCGGACAGTGACGGGCATCAGGACCGTAAGTAGCGATATCCTTTTTCACCATATTACAATGTATCTACATAAATTTAAATAATTTAATTTCTACTAAGTATTATTAAACTACCGATAAATAATTCTTAAAATAATGTTACTTACTAATTACTCCTAAACTATTACTTTCTTTAAATCTAAAATTACTCCTAAACTACTACTAAACTATTTCTAAATTACTAATAAAATACTACTAAACTAAACTACAAATATTAAAACTAGCGAAAAAAATCATACATACCTCTCAAAGGAAGTAGCCAACCAAGGATGGGTGGGAGAAGGGGTGCGCCAAGGATGGGTGGGAGAAGGGGTGCTCGACCCCCTTTTAAACGGAGCAAGTCAGTTTTTCATCGGCCTATTGGGTCAACAAGTCGGTTTTTCATCGGCCGATTGGGTCCAGTCGATCGTTCAACGGCTGACTGGACCCAAACTAGCCGTTGCAGAGCCATTGCAGGCCACGTAGGCAGGAGTCGGCCGTTGGTTGGCCGACTCCTGCTGATGTGGCATGAGTCGGTCGACCAGGAGCCGACTCGACCCTAAGTCGGCTCCTGGTCGGCAGACCGCCACCTACTTTTGCAATTTTTTAAAACAACAATACAGATTTGATTTTTTTTTAAAAATATTATTTTAAAAAAAAATTTGTCTTGGGTTGGTTACAGCAGCTGGGTGCCCATGAACTGTAGGCGCCATCATATCATTTGGTGTGGGTAATGATGCAGTCGGCATTTGACACGGCACAAAATGTGATGACCCATCCATCTTTCCCAAAGGCAAATGAAACTAAAGTTCTTTAATTTTAACTGTTGCTAGATATGTGATATCCCCTTTCAATGATGCCCACTTTGATCCATACTTGCAAGCTGATAGGGTACTAGCGACTTCAAGCATCTGTACTTCCAGCAGAGCGGTAAATCAAAGCGAAGGACAGAATATAATTTCTGTGTTTTATGGTTATTAATTTGTTTCTGCTGCATTTGCAGAATAACCACACGGAATTAAGTAGCAGCATTTGCAGAAAGGAAATAACTTTATTCGATCCCTCCTGCAGCGTCACGATGTCTGCCAGAGACATAAAACATATTATTATTAGGGTCCACTTATGGTACCAGTTATCTTTTAGAGAAGTAATAGTTAAAATTAATATAGACCGTTGATTAATTATGTTTAAAATAAATAATTAAAAAAGAAAATTAGCTAACCAATTTGATTATGGAAAGCAATTTGCATGCATGTCGTCCTCATAGAAAATTTGTTGATTAATTGTTGTAGGTATACATGCTTACACATATTGAAAGAAATTTATATGATCTACCTCTAGGAAGTAATAAGTGATCAACATTAAATCTGAGCTATTGTATCGTATAGATTCGACGATCCATAAAATTGAAGCGCACTACAAAATTCTCATATTATTATTATTTTGAACCTGAGCTAGCTAGGTAAGAGAAGACTTGTCCTCTCAACTGTAGAATGAGATGAGAAGGTGAGATAGAATGGTAGGGGAAAGGAAAAGCGATGACCTATCACTTTTGTGCCTGAGATGACCCGAAATGAAAATTTGTAGCCACTTTTCTCTAGTGCATGAAAGAATCAGTCACTCGATGGCATGCACCCATGTTATGTAAGATGTAGTAATGCACCGGCTGTTGTGCTTTTGCTAGCTCATCTCAGTTGACATGAAAAGAGGGATCTGATGCTACTCTTTTAGCTGCAATGGCACGAAAAGAAAAGGAATTAGCACTCAAGTTTTGCCCCCTGAAACGACTTCTTTGGTCTATATATATTATTGCCTGATCACTCAGACAGCTGAACCATATGCTATGGGCTTTTATGCTGTCTTAAAACTTTACATGGACAATATGATCCTTTAATTTGCTCTTCTAAAACAATCCGTTCTAAGAAACCAAGTTTAGATGTTGAAGATCATGGGTCTCATGGCTCCAGAAAAGTGATGAGTGATTGTCAATGGAAGTCGAAGAGAGAGGAGTGAAAAGGAGAAGAGACATGCCGTGTCTTGACCGCGTGTGACTCAGCTACACGTACAACGAGCGACTGCCGAGCATAGGGGCTGCAGAGTCGGGCTGATCTAATCTGGGTACATGGGCTAGGAATGGCAGGAAATCCACTGGTCTATTTACCAGGTTTGACTTAGGTAAACGGGCGGCGAGCGATTACTGGGCTGAGGGAGCCGCGGAATCGGGCCGACCCAATCCGGGTACCTGGTACGAAGACAGTGGACACTTTGTCGGTTTCGGTGTAAAACCGATACATCAATTCAAATCGTTGATCGAAGATCAAACCGTCTTGAAGCGAAGTCGTAGCTGCTACGAAAGTTCCGCGCTAGGACAAGCTATGTTTAGATAGGATTTTACTATTTTGCCCATTGAGCCCACAGTCTTATTTTTGTGTCTATGAGTAATTTACCCTAAGGGTAAATATGTCTTTTCTAGTTTTTGAACTGCCTATAAAAAGGCATGTATACCCTAGGGTTTCACCAACTCTTCCAATGAAAAAATATTGAGTTCACTTTATCGGCTTTCTGAGAAACCAAGTTGAGTTGTGCCTTGGTTTCAGTCTATGATGAGTGATTGACATATTTCCTTCTGGGAGAAGGGGTCCCTCCGAAGGGGGTTCAGAGGTGTGTTCATCGAAGGGTTTAGTGTTTGTTGGCTGCACTTGTATGCAGCGGAGTATTTCAGTCGGAGGAGTCCGACAAAATACATTTTGAAAGTTGTACCAAGGGGTGTTATACTCGGAGAGGCCTTCGGGATATCGAATACACTTGTCTGCTTGTTGTTAGTGTGCAAGTGACTCCAGAGGTAAAGGGATGGTTAGCACAACAAGTGAACTGGGTGAAGCAGGGAGCTTGGTTCCAAACAAGCGGGGAGCTTGGTCACATAGGCTGTGTGAAGTCGATGTCGGTCCTTGAGTCAAGGTGCACCAGTCGAAGGCAGGAAGTGCAGAGGGGAACTCCGGTTGAATATACCTTGAGGCAAAGTCTTTGGAGGCGAGGCACTTCGAAGAGGTACTCCATATGGAGGTACTTCGAAGGTTGGCAGACGAAGTCCTCAGGAATGAGACAAGGCTCCCATGTGTGCTTCGGACGAAGGCACTTGGAAGGACACCTGATGAAGATCTCAGAAGTCAAGGTGCATTGAAGGCACGATCCGGGTAAGGCTCTTCATTGAGTGTACTCAAGTTTGAGACACTACGAAGGAGTGCTTATGGAAGTGCTTCATGTGAAGGCCTTGGACGAAGGAGGGACTTCGGAAGGTGGTGGAAAAAACCCTCCATAGGGAGGTACTTTGAATGTGGGGCTTCGGAGTCAGGTTGTCTTGACGTGCTTCGGCCACGCATGGCTTTGGTACACGGACGGGCGACGGTCGAGCTAAGGGTAGCTGCAAAGTAGTGGTGGTCGACTCCGACGGTGATGATGTGAAGACTTAAGGGTTTTGATGGCTTCGCCTCAAAACCGTTCCATGTATCGAAGAAAGACTTCGGTGTAGCGAAGACCTATGGGTTCGAAGCCTACTACTCAAGCCACTGTAGCACTTCACGTGTGAAGGGGGCTCCAAAGATTCCAATCTACAAAGATGACAGAAAAAGAGCTTCCAATAAAGTAGACTACCATCTGTACCCTCGTGACTGCCAGAGGCAGAAAAATTGTAAACCCTAGGGATATAGTAGTCTCTTCATAGGTCTGAGTTGTACCTATAAAAAGAAAGTGCACTTCACTTTTAGAACCATATGTACTCTCTGTAGCCTTGAGCCAGCCTCCACACAAATTCATATGTATTCTCAGATTTTGTGAAGGTATTTTGTGTTCCATTTCCATGCACTGAAGTTTTCATTTTTGCCTGAGATTTTCTTCTTCATGGATCTATCTTCATTCATCGCCGTGTTGTACTGTTTCTAAGGTTGTTCTTCGTTTTGTGCAAACCAAAGATTCTATTCTGTATTCTTGCTAACGAAAGGTGCACAATCATTATTCATGCGATAGCTGTGTGTGTGAAGTTTCAGAGCATCTTCGTTTTGTGTATATCGGAGGCCTGACCTCGTCTGCTTCTAGTGAAGTTCTGTTCTAAGAGAGCCAGTGAAGCTTCTTTTCTTTGGCGTCTGTCGAAGCCCTCTTGACTATTAAGTTTTGCCAAGTCTTGTTCGGATCTCTCCATAGTGCGAAGCCTAGTACCAGTTATTAGTGCGAAGCATTTGATCGGAGCTTCTTGAGGGAAACACACTTGTGCAAAGTGTTGTTGTCAGAAGTCTGCTCAAAGGCACCTCTGTGTGCGGAGCCTACATATACTTAGTCGAGCATAGTGCACTTTTGGGTGTCTGTGTATAAGTGAAGTCTTCTGGACTCTGCACTTTTGCCCTGTGCGAAGCCAGTGTTCGGAGTGTGTTCAGTACCTTAGAAGAGAAATTTTAAAAGCTCCCTTTCACCTCCTCTCTGGTCGCCTGTTTAGGTCCAACACTTTCTTCTTCCTATTGCCATTTTATTCTCTTAGTGAAACTCTGCCAAAATTTATTCCTAGAAATTCCGCCACCGAGCATCAGGTTACCTCAGTGTTGTACTATGCTGCCGATTTAATCCCGCTAGTTTTTCTTGGGGACATTAGCACGGGACAGTGCACTGTGCCAGGCACAACATTCCATCATGAGGGGGTGTGGAGGCGGAGACTGCAAGGCAAGCGGTGCAGAGAGGCACCAGGGAGTTGCGTGTGACCAGGCTACACGAGCGGCGCGTGCAGGCAAGGCCACCAAAGTGCATGAGACAGTGCGGGAGAAGCATCACAAGATTAAGCACAGTAATTACTTCCTCGTTTTGCATGCACTTAAAATTATTATTATGTTGGTTATTGTGTGATGGATTAAATTACTGCTAGCATTTTATTTATATTTCTATGTGTCTTTTATGCACATCAAGTGTTTGTTAAATCATCTACGAGAACATTTATTTTCAGCATTTAATTAAATTCTTGTGCATTGTGGATGTATAGTTTGTGCTTTATGAAATGCCTGTGATCGATGAATATTTTCCGAGCACTTGATGGGTTGCATGTCTAGTCTATGAGTATTTGTTAATCCACCTTTAAGCACTGTGATGGCGTCTTTTCATTTAGGACACGATCATTTTTAGGCTAGATTATTTTTAGTGCTTGTGATCTCCCAGACTATCATCTTATACCATATCTGACAGGAGAGTGATAGCACTAGGTTTATCTGTGGAAATTATTGAAGTTTTGATTTGTTTCTGATGTTTGTCTTTCGAGGAGCATTTGGTGTTAAGGGTAGCCCATCGATTCGAAAGAATTTGCTGATGCAAACCCCCTCTGATCGCTACTCTCGGTCCTACAAGTGGTATCAGAACAAGGTTAGAGTTTTTTCATACCTTAACTGGTTCTAACCCAAGGTAGTGATCATGACTTCTACTGGAAAGGTTCCATCTCTTGAGGTCTTCGACTATAACTATTGGAAGACTCATATGTGAGCCTGTCTATTGAGTTAGAGCTCAGGAATATGAGACATGTGTGTTCATGCCACTTTCATTGTGCTTCCGGCTGCTGAGCGTACTACCCCTAATATAGTCGCTCAACATGACCTGAACAACAAGATAATGCACATTACATTATGTTTTCTGGTTTAGGTTCAGGAATTTGATCGCGTTAGCCATCTTGACACTACTCGAGAGATTCGAGCTATCCTCCAGGCTCACCATGAGGGGACAACTTAGGTCAAGGCTAGGCTCTATCATACCTACCGACGATAATATGAAAATTTCTCACAAAAGCTCGGTGAGACTATTGAGGCTCTGTTTGGTCGCTTTTAGTCGATCATTAACAAGCTTTGGGCCAACAATACCGATAGAGTTTAGCTGGTCTCAGACCATGAACATGCGCTCAAGGTTCTTCATACCTTGGACCCTAAGGTTTAAGAGATCAAGGTATCTTCCATTGTTGAGAGTGCTTCTTATGATACCTTGACTATCGTAGAGCTTTTCAGTAAGCTCAAAGTCTCGGAAGTTGATATCCAATTGAGATCAAATCTCACTGGTTCTGGCTCAAAAATCCTGTCTCTTGCGACACCTTCTGCTGATGCTTCTTTGAGTTGTACTTTGTCCTCTTTGATGTCTATCACTTTGTAACGCCCAGATTTAATAAAAACGGACCTTTATTGATATTCCATAGAAAATCAATAAATCAAGACGTTCATCACACGACCGCACAAAATACGACAAGCATTCATGGTTCGTAGACCATATTAGTACAAAAGTGTTAAAATAAAAGAGAAACTAATAAAATAAGGGTCCTAGATGAACGCCTCCTTCCAGTCTCGCATTGACTGGGTCGCTACTCCAGACCTTCATCCTCCTCGTAGTAGACGGGCTCTGGTGGTGTAAGTTAGTGGGAGTGAGTACAATCATACTCAGCAAGCCACCGGATGCAAATATAATGCAGAGTAATAACAAGGAAGGTAGTGGCTAATTTTGCGGAAAAGCATATTTGTAAGGCAATTAAATGTGATCAAGTTATTAATACATAAATGTAAACATGTGTATGCATCATCTTCTAACTCGAGGGGTACAGTCAGCCCACCCTCGCTCAACAGTCCTTACATGCCATGAATAACTCAACCATTCAAACAATTGTAAACTAACTACAAGAAGTCACACAACCCACCCTTGACCGTGGGCTCGACTTTTCGAAAAGATTTAAACTCTTATCAGAGGTGTACCATTGTACCCACAAGGAACACACTCATCACTTACACCAAAGTGTAACGAGATGACCCATACCATGGGAACTCGTGCCAAAACCTTCCATATGGACCGCCTCAACCCGAAAGCACCCTCTTATAGGTTTCATATGGTGCCCCGACGCGTCGAGCCAACACCATACCCCCCTTGAGCCACGTCAGTACAAGTCACCCGCAGGTTGCCCCTTGCCCCCTCCACTATGGTGCATCGAGTTGGTTTGTTCCATACTTCCAGTTAGGACTTACCCATTAGACTTGTGGTTAGTACAGAAGTGCTTTGCAACAGATCCCACAGACCGGTCCTTATATTGCCCCGGGTGTGACCAACCAATGCCCTAGCTTGCACCCGGAACCCACCATACCTATAACATAGCTAACTCCAACAGAGTCCAGAGACAAGAATAACGGGGAAATATATATAGTAGAATCCATCTATCTACGACTCATTCTTTTTATCCTATAGCAGTTGTATCGGTACATTGGACACTAGCTAATATAACATTTGTAGAGGGACAAGGAGTGTAGGCTTAATAAGCATGGCTTGGGTTTGCACCCAAGGACGGGGATCTAATAAATATAATGTGTAGGGCTTGAGATTTGACAAATGCAATATTATCCTATGAGTTATAGCGATAATTTATTAAAACATGGGCTCAATGATGATCAAAATGGGGGTTGTGACTTGCCTTGCTCAGCAAATAGTGATGGAGGAACCTCGGGGTAAAACTTCGGCTCCTCGACGATCTCGTAGTCTTCTCGATACAGAAAAATTACAATAAACAATCAAAATATCACAAAACATAAGCATACAAGTTTTATGATTTTAAATATGTGAAATTAAGCTTTATTTATCTGAAGTTATATTGAAAAATATTAAAGGTTAAATTTTATGGTTTTCCTGATTTATTTTATGAATTATCAATTTATCCCTAAGGGGTTTTTAATTATTTATTTAATAAGAATATTTTGGGCTAAAGTGACATACTGTTTTTATGGCATTAACATGTAGAGAATAAAGAGAGGAATTTAACAAAATTTGAATGGTGAAATTTGGAGTTAAAATGAACAAGTTATGAATTTTCAAAGTTTAAACAATTTTCTGGAATTTTATTTAAACAGAAAACAGTCCCTGGTCCACGGTGAACCAGGTTCAGCGTGAACCTTTGACTCTGCACGTGGACCTGATCACCCAGAGCCGTTCGATCAAGATCCAAAGGCTGGAGGCAAGGTAGGGGCTTTAAGTGGCAACGGACGGTCGAGATTAAAAGGCATCGAACCGGTACACGTGGACGCATGAGATCGAGCCAGGGTTTTAAATAGCGATCAACGGCTATGAGGGCTCCGTACTGGTTTGACCGGATGGATGGCCCAGATTACTCCCGTGCGGGTTATAATCTAAGCCCTCCATCGCGGATCAGACGAATGAGAGCGCGTCCGGCACGGCACGTGATAAGGGGCAAGTACCCCCCCTTCGTTCTCGGCTCGGGCGGGCTCGGGCGCGGTGGCGACGGTGACGGCGAGGGGGGCTAGGCCCTAGTTCTCGGCTAAAATGGAAAGAGGAGGGGACGGCGGTCATGACTGTACCTGCGAAGGCGGAGGTGGGCATCTGACGGCGACCAGCGGCGAGGGTAGACGGCGAGGGCGTCTCGGGTGGTTGGCGGCGACTGTGATCCGGTGGTCCTTACGGCCAACCGAGGGGTGGACAGTGATGGGCGGTCGACGGGGATCCCGACGGTGACGATGGCGTGGACGGTGGGGGTATTTGTCGTCGGCGAGCGGCGACCAGAGGTGAAGCTGAGGCAGCGGGCGTCTAGGCGTCGCAAGGCTTCGGTAGTGCGTGGCTAGGGTGGCTAGCGGTGTGGCGGAGTGCGGTGTGTAGAGGGGGTCTTTATAGGGTCGGCGGCGGCGGCCAAATGGAAGGTTTCCTTCCTTCTCCGGCGAGGGTTCCATTTACATGGGCTAGCTTCCATATATGCGAATGCGCATCAGCTAAAGGGGGAAAGAGATCGCCGGGGTTGGAGGAAGGAAGTCCGAGGTGGACCCAGGCGGATAGGGGCGGCTGGCGGAGGGAAATGGAAGGGGGTCGCCGGAAAGGAAAGAGGGAGATCCCCTTCCAACGAAGAAGACGAACCTAACAGGTGGGTCCCACCTGTCAGCGGGCGCGCGGGAAAGGAAAGGGCCGACGGATGGGCCCGGGCGGTCAGAGGCTAAGGGGGCGAGCGCGAGGCTGACAAGCGGGGCCAAAGCAGGCGCGAGCGGGAGAGAGAGGACGGGAGCGACGCCGACACCTGGGTCCCACATGTCGGCGTCACAAGGCTTCAGACTGGGCTGGGCAGAGGAAGATTGGGGGTTTGCGGCCCAAGTTCATTTAAAATACTTTTCTTAATTAAAATAATTCTAGTAATTCATTTATTTGTTTAAGGGTTGAATCACTGTTGATAAAAAATTGTAAAAATTCCTAAAATTATATCTTGGCCTTTAGATTCCACCATAAATTTTCCAAGTTAAAATTTGAAGTATTCCTTCCTGTTTGGCTTTAATAGGGTTCTTTTAGTATTTTCTTTAATTTCATAAATCCTTTATATTCCAGAAAATCCATTTTCTTTATTTTATTTATTTTTAATTCTTGGGATGTTACAATCCTATCCCCCTTACAATCTAGTCAACAATTCACTTCTTCAGCTCTTCAGAACCTACGAACAACTGTGGAAACACGAAAACAAAGCACAAGAAAACAAAGAAGAAGAAAATAAGGTAAAAGTTTAACCCTAATGACTAAAAGCCAAACAAAAGTAAGAAGCGGTCATCATGGTTAACCAAAGGTAAAAACTCAAAACGAGTGCAATCTCAGAAATAGTAACAAGGATATCAAAAAGAGTAAGCGGGACAAAAACTCCCCCTTAAACTCTTATCCCAAAATTTCTCCCCCTTGTTGACAAGTGAACTCATCAAGCACTCAAAAGAGACACAGATTCCCCCTGAAATGCAACTCCCCCTCAAAATATGCAATGAATGCAATTGGGGTGCATGTGGAGTGTAGAAACCATGCTTCTCAGATATGATTGACTGCAATTACAACATCTAACAAGTAGAGCAAAAGACATACTGTCTAAGACACATGGCATGATCAGTGCAACAGATGATATCTAAAGAAAGTCATTAGCACGCATTTTTCAGTTTTTGCAAACAAAAGCATCACCACATTTTCCAGTAAACAAGCAAGGTAAAGCATGAGATGCAAAAGCTATCTGATATCTACCAAGATAAGCATTATTCAAACCAAGGTGCTTCAGCAAACTTGTTATCATTTCAATTTTCAGGCTTTTTCTTTTTCCTTTTTCATTTTTGCCAGGGGTTATTTGCATGTCAAACCTTATGCTGACCGACCAAGTCAAGCCTAGGCCAGAACTGGACCATCAGAAGCTTAAGACATTGGTCTTGGCATACATTACACTGTCCTAGTTCATACCAAAGTGCTATGGTACGCAGTCCAGAACAATGCAATGCGACAAAACAAACCCACCTGGATCTTTTCAAGTTATGCATAAAAAGGCATGGAATTTTCAAGTTATAAAGCAGAAAGATGTCCAAGTTGCATGTTTGCATCTAAGTCAGGAACTAGCTACAAGGCATGTAACAGATAGCAAGAACATTCAGCCTACACATGCTAGTTACCAGAAGCAATGGTGATCATTTTTCAAATTTTAAAGCATAAAAGCCATGTATATGACAGATATCAGACATATCAAGTGAACTGAACCAAGGCATGATCAAAGACAACTATTCAAAAGCATGTACTAGCTAGATTAAGTAAAGCAGTGCAATCATATAACAGAAGCAGCTCTAAAGTGTGATATGTGAATATGCAAGTTATGAACACATACAAAAAGACTCAAGAAAAGAGTAAAGAAGAAAGAAAACTGACGCAAAATATCCTAGAAAGGATACACAACACCCAAATCCCCTCGTAAACGCTCAAAGGTAGACTGATCTAGGGGTTTGGTGAAAATGTCAGCCAACTGATGATGGGTATCAACATGAACAAGGTCAATGACACCTTTCTCATATTGATCCCACAGAAAGTGAAAGCGCACATCAATGTGTTTTGTTTTTGAATGGAGACATGGGTTTTCCCCTACACTAATAGCACTGGTGCTGTCGCAAAACAATGGAACCCTGGTAGGAAAGAATAACCCAAAATCTCGCAGAGTGGAAATCATCCAAACGAACCGTGAGCAGCAGCTAGCAGCAGCTACATACTCAGCCTCAGTGGTCGAAAGAGCAACTCCAGATTGCTTTCGAGAAGACCAAGAGACAAGGGAAGAGCCTAGAAACTGACAAGTACCGGAAGTCGACTTGCGATCCAACCGGCACCCACCAAAGTCGGCATCCGAAAAGCCAGATAAATCGAGAGATGATGAAGCTGAATAGAAAAGACCAAGATCGGGCGCATAAGTGAGATACCTAAAGATGCGCTTGATAGCCTGCCGGTGAGACGCGTGTGGTGAAGACTGAAAACGCTCGCAAAGTCCCACGGCGAACTGAATGTCTGGTCTGGTCACCGTCAAGTACAACAGCGAACCGATCATCCCTCGAAACTCTCTCTCATTGACCTTGACGCCGCTCTCGTCCTTGTCCAGACCCCCAGATGTGCCCATCGTGGTCATCTACGGCTTCAGCTCACCACCAAAGTCAATTTTTTTCAACATGTCATGAGTGTACTTACCTTGGTGGATGAAGTGCCGTCCTTGGTCTGCTTGATCTGGAGCCCTAAGAAATACTTGAGCTCACCCATGAGGCTCATCTCAAACTCGCTGTGCATCTGCTCAGAAAACTTGGACACAAGATCATTAGTAGTACCGCCAAAAATAATATCGTCCACGTAAATTTGAGCGACTAAAAAATCTGAATCAACTCTGAGCAAGAATAGAGTTTTATCCACTGAACCCATCACAAAGCCCTTCCCCAACAAAAACTGCTTCAACCGGTCATACCAAGCCCTGGGGGCTTGCTTCAACCCGTATAAAGCCTTTTGCAGCTTAAAAACATGTCGAGGAAACTTAGGGTTCTCAAAGCCGGGGGGCTGCCTAACATAAACTTCCTCCTCTATGAACCCGTTCAGAAAAGCACTCTTAACGTCCATTTGAAAAAGCTTAAAACCCTTCGAAGCGGCAAAAGCTAAAAGAATGCGAATGGACTCAAGACGGGCAACAGGGGCGAACGTTTCATCGAAATCAATACCTTCTTTCTGGAAAAAACCCTGGGCCACTAGTCGAGCTTTGTTGCGCACCACAACCCCATCTTCACCTTGTTTGTTTTTCAACACCCACTTGGTGCCTATGGGGTTGCATCCTGGTGGCGGCTCAACTAGTGTCCAAACCCGATTGCGGACAAAATTCTCAAGCTCTTCTTGCATAGCATTAATCCAATTTGAATCAGAAAGAGCACGAGAAACATCTCTGGGCTCAAAAGATGCAACAAAAGCAGATTCAGCAAACACAGCAAGAGAGGCATTAGATGAATGCAAAGTTCTCTCAGTCAAATCACCTATGATGAGCTCTGAGGGATGGTCACGCTGAACTGCTCGGGTTCCTTGGTGATCTGAAGTCACCTCACCGAAGTCAGCAGATGGCACCTCTGGACTCGACTGAGGGGGCTCGATCGTAGTGGAAGAAGTGATCAGAGGTCCACCCTCATCCTCAGTCAAAGTCTCCGAAGGTGTGGGCTCTGCAGGGGGTGCAGAAGGCCCACCCTCATCAGCAGCTGGAGTATCCTCATCTTCCTCGAAGATGGACTCTCCGAGCTCATCATCACCAGAAGGCTCAAAAGAAGGAGTCAAAGAAGGCAAGGACTCATCAAATGAAACTTCGCAAGTCTCGACAAGCTGCTGGGTTTTGAGTTTCCAAACACGGAAACCTCGACAATGCAATGCATAACCAAGAAAAACACCATCCCAACAACGAGAATCAAACTTGTCCAAATGCCCTCCCTTCTTGAGCACAAAGCACTTGCAGCCAAACACTCGCAAGTGGCTCACCTTGGGCTGTCTGCCAAACCGCAACTCGTATGAGGTCTTACCTAGGTAAGCTCTAAGAAAAATGCGGTTGGCAAGATAGCAAGCCGTGTTCATGGCTTCAGCCCAAAAGCGCCTAGGAGTCCTGTGCTCATCGAGCATCGTCCTGGCCATCTCAACTAGCGTGCGGTTCTTTCGTTCCACAACGCCGTTCTGTGGGGGAGTGTAAGGAGAAGAAACTGAT
>JAAALK010000283.1:4942222-5018113 GCA_019279435.1 Zizania palustris | reverse complement strand
GCCGGTCCAGGCTGTGGCGCGGATAGAAAATTTTGATGCTGCAAGGCATCCTCCGGTGGCCAATTTTATGCCACCTCCGAAGCAAGAAGAAGGGCAAGATAGAGGGAAGAGAGTAGTTCTCCTATCTCCGGAGGAGGTACTCTCGGAAGCATGTCCAAGAGACAGCGAAGAGAGTACGTTCGAGAAGTAGGCCACATTGGGACTTCGTCATCTGCAGCTGCAATGCCGGAGTGGTCTCATGTTCCAATATTTTCTCTGCGGAGGATGCAGCTGGTATCAAGTTCCCGCATGCAGATCCATTGGTTATTACTGCTGATATTGCAGGAACAGAAGTCCGAAGGGTGCTAATTGACGGAGGTAGCTCGGCAGATATCATATTTGTGCAAGCCTTCGATCAGTTATGCATTTCCCGGAAGCATCTCCTCCAGCGGCTCGTCCTCTGCAAGGCTTCGCAGGACCTCCGCTAGATGCACTTGGCCAGATAGGCCTGGAAGTAACCTTCGGAGAAGGTTTACTAGCCCGAACTGAGGAAGTTATCTTTGATGTGGTAGATGCCCCGTATGCTTATAATGTTATCTTTGGGCGAGGCATGTTGAATCAGTTCGGAGCTGTGGCGCATCACAACTACTTATGCATGAAGATGCCCACACAGTCAGGAGTTTTGACAATCTTCGGAGATCAAGCCATAGCTCGGAGGGCAGAATATGGTCATGGTCCTCCTCTTGATCCGAGGCAAGTAAACAATGTCCAAGATAATGGAGAAATTTTTTCAGCCTCCTCCGAAGCTTCGAAGAAGTCATTTCCAAGACCAAGTCCCGAAGGAGAGATTGCAACGAAGGTCATTGTCAAAGATGGTAAAAAAATACACTTTTCAATTTGGTAAAGATTTACCTCCCGAAGTTGCAACTTCCTTGGAAAAGGTCGTAGAAGAAAATTTGGATGTCTTCGCTTGGTCTGACGAAGATATCACCGGAGTCGATCGGGATATTATTGAGCACAGCTTGCTTGTAAACCCGAAGGCCCGGCCTGTTCGACAAGGGCTCCGGAAGATGTCCGCAGAGAGAGCTGCTCTAGCTAAGGACGAAGTTGAGAAACTGTTGAAGGCTGGGATTATCAGAGAAGTGGCCCATACAGAGTGGTTAGCCAACCCAGTCTTCGTCAGGAAGAAGTCCTCCGGAAAGTGGCGCATGTGCATTGATTTCACATCTTTGAATAAAGCGTGCCCACGTGACCCCTACCCCATGCCCCGAATTGATCAACTAGTTGACTCCACTGCAGGTTCGGAGTTACTAAGCTTCCTCGACGCGTATTCCGGTTATCATCAAATATGGTTGAAGCGCGAAGATGAAATCAAGACGAGCTTTGTAACTCCTTCGGGAGTCTTCTGCTATGTAAGAATGCCCTTCGGCCTAAGAAATGCCGGGGCTACCTTTTCAAGATTAGTTGCTAAGGCTCTAGGTCATCAACTAGGTCGCAATGTGGAGGCCTATATGGATGATATTGTAATAAAGAGTGCTTTAAAGCACCAACATAGCCTAGACTTAGCAGAAACATTCAATAGCCTTCGGGCATGTGGGATCCGCCTTAACCCCGAAAAATGTATATTCGGAGCTAAGGCTGGAAAGTTGTTAGGGTACTTAGTTTCAAGAAGGGGAATTGAAGCTAGCCCTACTCAAATAACTGCGCTTGCAGAAGATGGCTCCTCCGGAGAATGTAAAGCAAGTGCAAAAGTTGACCGGACGTCTGGCCGCACTTAGCAGGTTTTTATCAAGGTCTGCGGAGAGGAGCTTGCCAATCTTTAAAGCTTTGAAAGGGTCCGAAGATTTTGCATGGACACCGGAGTGTCAGAAAAGCTTCGAAGATATTAAAGATTATCTCAGCAATCTTGCTACACTTACGGTGCCTATTGCGGACGAAACCCTACTTCTGTATCTTGCAGCCACAGGCTCAGCAGTCAGCGCAGTCCTTGTCAGAGAAGCTGATATCAATGGGAAGTTGGTCCAAAATCCTGTCTATTTTGTATCCGAAGCATTGTCAGGAGCGAAGACAAGATACTCCGAACTTGAGAAGTTCGTTTATGCTCTGATAATGGCTTCGAGGAAGCTAAGACATTATTTTTTAGCTCACAATGTAATTGTACCAACTTCGTATCCTTTAGGAGATATGCTCCGAAGCAAAGATTCCACTGGAAGGATTGGAAAGTGGGCAGTAGAACTAGCACCCTTCGGCATATCTTTCCTGGAAAGGACAGCTATTAAATCTCAAGTCCTAGCAGACTTCGTAGCAGAGTGGACTCCACCTGCGAAGTTGACTCCGGAGAAATCAGATGACGGAGTTTGGACTATTTACTCCGATGGGGCGTTTCAAGCATCCGGAGCAGGCATTGGGCAGTATTAATTTCACCGTCAGGACAAAGAGCAATGTACTCCGCAAGACTCAACTTTAAGTCTACCAATAATATAGCGGAGTACGAAGGAATATTATTGGGACTCCGGAAAGCACGTGCTCTAGGGGCTACAAGGATAATTATAAAAAACAGATTCTCAGATAGTAGCAGGGCACGTAGATAAGAGTTTTCAAGTCCGACATCCACAGCTTGCAAAGTACTTGGAAGAAATTCGCAAGATCGAAGCACATTTCAAGGGTATTTCCATTCGGAGTATACCAAGAGCTGAAAACGTGCAAGCGGACATTTTAGCGAAGGCTGCTGCCGGAGCTGTGGATGTGCCTGACGAAGCTTTCTATGAGGAGCTCAATATACCTTCGGTGCCACAAGTTGCTTCTACAGAGATTCTCTGCATTCCTAGTGCAGATTGGAAAGATTCAATCATAGAACTCTTGCAAGGAGGAACAAATTTGCCCGAAGAGCCCCAATTGTCAAGATTAAAGCTCAGAGCAAGAAACTATCAGTTAATCAACGGTATTTTATACAAGGCCGGAGTATGTTCCCTTCTACTCCGATGTATATCTCAAGCCGAAGGCCAAGAAATTCTTCGAGAAATTCACGAAGGCCTTTGTGGAAGTCATTTAGCCCCTAGAGCTCTGGCAGGAAAAACACTTCGCCAGGGGCTTTATTGGCCCACAATAACAGCTGATGCGGAGAGCTTGGTCCGCACTTGTCAAGGATGCCAGTGGATGGGTCGACGGAGTCATCGCCCACCAACAGCTCTTCAAGTCATTGCTCCGGTATGGCCTATGGCCAGATGGGGTATGGATCTAATTGGTCCCTTTCCGTTAGCAAAGGGAAATCTGAAGTTCGCAGTGGTAGCTATCGAATATTTTTCTAAGTGGGTCGAAGCAGAGCCCTTAACAGCTATCACTTCGAATAATGTACAGAAATTCTTTTGGAAGAACATTATTTGTCGGTTCGGAGTGCCTAGATATCTCACAGTTGATAATGGAACACAGTTCGACGCAGAACCCTTCAGGAAGTTTTGCGAAGACCTAGGCATTCAACTATGTTTTGCTGCAGTGAGACATCCTCAGTCGAATGGAGCCGTTGAGCGAGCCAATGGAAATATCTTATCAGGGCTAAATCGAAGAATAGTAGGACTATCAAAGGGACTGTGGACCGAAGAGCTTCCGAAGATTCTGTGGTCCATTCGGACTACGCAAACAAGGTCCATAGGTTTTACTCCGTTCAGACTACTATTCGGAGATGAAGCTATGACTCCAACGGAGCTCAAAGGGGGATCACTTCGCAGCACCGAACCAGACATCGAAGAAGAAAGACAAGCTTCGTTAGATTTGTCAGAAGAGACAAGGCTTCGAGCTGTAGCTAATTTATCAAAGTATCATCAGCAGACGAAGACTTGGTATGACCCAAAGGTTAAGCTCAACGAGTTAAGGCCGGGTCATCTTGTTCTACGAAGCATCATAGCACCAGGGAAGCTAGGCAATAAATGGGAAGGTCCATATCTAATCGTCCGCTCGGGGCGCCCTGGTTCATTTAAATTAGCTAATTTAGAAGGTGAAGAATTAGCACACACTTGGCATGCGGAGCATCTAAAGCGATACTTCGCATAAGGGCTCCTTGTAATTTGCTTGTAATCACCTCTAAATTAATAAAGCATACACCCTGTGGTTTAACCTTCCCCTTGACACTCCTAGTCTCCCGAGCGGACGCGCTGGGACGGAAGTCGATCGAGAGGGAAGTGTTATCAAGCTGGGAGGTATTTCCGGACTTCGTACCCATAAAGTCGAAGCCTCCGGCGTGGTGGCTGAAATACATCCGGAGCCCAAGCTAATACCTTGTAGGCATCCGTAAAAGAGCCAATACCACATTCTACGGAGTCCAAGCTTCGGCTGGTAGACTTCCGTAAAAAGAGCCGAAGGTGGCCAAAATCTGCGGAGTCCAAGCTGCAGCTTGTCAGACTTCCGTAAAAAGAGCCGAAGGTGGCCAAATTCTGCGAAGTCCAAGCTCCGGCTGGTAGACTTCTGCAAAAAAGAGCCCAAGTGGCCAAATTCTGCGAAGTCCAAGCTCCGGCTGGTAGACTTCTGCAAAAAAGAGCCCAAGTGGCCAAATTCTGCGAAGTCCAAGCTCCGGCTGGTAGACTTCTGCAAAAATAGCCGAAGGTGGCTACAGTTTCTACGAAGTCCAAGCTCCGGCTGGTAGACTTCAGCAAAAATAGTCGAAAGTGACTATAATTTCTGCGAAATCCAAGCTCCGGCTGGTAGATTTCCGCAAAAAACAGTCGAAGCTGGCTAAAGCAAAACAGCATTTAAGCCATAAGCTTCGAATGTCTGTTCTTATAAGTCCAAAGTGACAAATTTTAGGACAATAAAGTGTCCTCGAAGTTATCTTAATTGATTTCTTTCGCAAAGCAAACAAAGGTACCAAGTTACCATTCTTCTGACTATAAAGGTCGAAGACATTTCATAAGATTTCAAAAGATCTTTAAAACGACAGAGGGGTTCCGAACCCCCAAGAAAAATTGTACTCCGAAGTTTTTTCTTTGCGTATAACCATCTTTGAATACAGTTCGAAGTTGCTTATACCCAAAGAGGGGCTAGTAATATGGAGACAATTTTAAATCGACATTCATTATTGAAACAAATGTGTTTACAGATTACATTATGAAAAATTGGTATCTATACCAAGAAGGAATCGGAGACCTCTTCGGTCCCGAGAGCCAGGGGTGGAACGGCTAGTTCCAACATCGGAAGTTCTAAGAACTTTACGTTTAACTCTCTTCCTCCCCTTCGAAGCTCTAAAATCCTTCTGCTCTTGTTGAAGCTCGGCCCAAGTTCGAAGTCGCTCGGGGCTTCTTTCCCAGCTTCTAAGATCTTCAGATCTTTTATTTTGGGCTTCACTTTCGTCTTCGGACCAATTAGTGTCTTCAGAAGACGAGGTGTTTGCGTCGCTCTCTTTATTTTCCTCTTTAATATAAGACAATATGTCTTTGATTACTTCGGGCGCAATAACGCCGGAGTCATCTCGAGGGATAAGGAATCGAGGACGTTTATAACTCTTTAGAAGTTCGAAGGTGTTCCACAGTGAGCGAAGTTCGCTGTTAAGCTCTAACACTTCGATATCTTCCATAAGAGGCAAAGCCTAAAAATATGACAAACAAGATTTTCATTGATAATATTTACAAGCATCAGCTTTACATAATCAAAAAATCCTAAATAATCCTAAACCTGCGGGTTCGGAGGAGGCTGACTGCTCGAAGCTTGGCTCCGAACTTGCTTTTGGCGTTGGCCTTCATCAATCCAAGCCTTGATCGCAGATCGACCTTCGGCTCTCCATGAAGTTTGGAAGGCTCGCCAAGCAGCAGCTACACCTTCGGAAGGTTTTAGAAGTCGGTCGTCGTCGAAGATGATAGAGCCCTCTGCGCTCGGAGTGATTGTTCGGCCCAAATCCTCGTAGTAGCGAAGTATTCCAAGGGCAGACACTTGTCCGGAGAGTTCTCCATAACGTATGCCTGCCGTTTTCATTTGCTTCGCTGCTCCTTGGATCCTCTTTAGCCGGCGCAGCAGAGTTACATTGTCATCCGAAGGTAGTGATCCAGTAGTACCAAAGTACTCCAAGACACCTAACATTTGTTCGATGACCTCCGAAGCCACCTTCTCGGACTTAACCTTTTCTTCAATAAGCACATCCTTAGCCGAAGTTGTTTCAGTCAAAACTCCGGAGATTCTAGCGTTCTCCGTAGTCAAAACATTCTTTTGAGTCCGGAGTTGGCCAGCTTCTTCTTGTAGCCTTACAAGTGCGGAGCCCTTCGCAGCATCCTCCGTCCGCAGTCTTTCAATCTCCGCTCGAAGCACAATTCTTTCTGCTTCGAGCTCTTTCTTTGCAGCCTCCAAGCTTTGCCTAGCCCTTCGCTCTGCTAAGATTACATTGTCCATTTGAGCTACTCGACCTTCGGAGAAGTTAAAATTCCTTCGAAGAGTTTCGTTCTCTTCCCGAAGTTGAGCAATTTCATTTTCGCTTGATAAAGCTGCAGCGCGGGCTAAGACTGCTTGCTAAGAAAAAGAAAAAATGAAATAAGAAATTATTCATATGTAATTTGCTATTTGGTTCGAAGATGCTTTATACCTGATAAGCTGCTCTTTCCACAGCAAGGTTAAGCTCCGAACCCTTCACTCTGCTTAAGCGGGCTACCAGTTCAGTTTCCCCGACTTGG
Source organism: Zizania palustris (assembly GCA_019279435.1). Taxonomy (NCBI): domain Eukaryota; kingdom Viridiplantae; phylum Streptophyta; class Magnoliopsida; order Poales; family Poaceae; genus Zizania; species Zizania palustris. The sequence goes on along the minus strand of JAAALK010000283.1, from coordinate 5,011,487 downwards.
CGACTGGCTTCACCCAAAGGTTTAACCAAAGTCCCAAGCCCGGTTTTCTCCTCCAAAAAAGGAGTTATGAGAGGGAGCAGTTTTGAAGCTTTTTGGTCAGCCCTGCTTAGCGAAGGTCCGGAGGGCTCTTCCGAGGCCCTTGGAACTTCTGAAGATGGCCTCCCCTCAGTCGATTCACTTTCATCTGTTGACTCAGATGAAGTCGATCCTTGAGCAGGGAGAGGCTCGATGTGTCTTTTTCCTCTTCCAGGCCCCGGTAGAGCAACTCCCGGTTGCGGCCCTGAAGTTGTCGAAGGTCTTTGAATTGTATCTTCGAGGGATACTTCGACAACAGGAGGTTCTGCGAAAACAGAAATATTATACATTGTATAATTTTGCAAAAAATCGATAAAAATTATGCAGAATTTACCTTCGACATTCTCTGGAATATCGAGTACAGGACTGATCGGAGGATCAAAAGTATAATCCTCGTCCGAATCAGCCGTTAAATCTTGGACTGCAGGAGCATCGTCCTGCGGAGTCCTTGTTACTTCTTCAGGAATCGAAGCCATAGTGACTTCGATCCCACCTTCGTTCACAGGAACTTCGGCCTGAGTTGTATCTTCTTGAACTACCGAAGTCATTGGTTGATCAGCATTATCTCCAGACTCCGGTATGTTCGCAAGCACTTCGGCCTCATTTACACCCATAGGGGCTTCAAATTGTTCTTCTTGGGTATCCGGAGCTCTTACTTCTTCGATGTTAGCTTGAAGTTCCGGAATACCTGCAGTATCTTCAATGAGAATACTTCGTTGAGTTGCATCTTCATCAATTAATTTTACTAGTAAAATACCTTCATCCTCTTTAGAACCAGAAAGTGAGGTTCTTGAGCTTGAAGGAGCAGGATCCGAAGGTGCGAGATTTTTTGGCTTCCGAGCCACCTTCTTCACCGGAGTCTTTGCTGAATCTGAAACTCCAGCTTCGGCTACTCTTTTCTTGGGACCTTTCTCCTGAGGCACCCAGTCTGTCAGAGGGGGTGGAGTCAACTCCAACATTCCCCATACTCTGTTAAAACGCTCCCAACTTCCGACTAATTTGATTCGCCATTCTTTTTCTGACGGAGTTGGAGCACCCAAAATCTTCTCCGAAGCCCTTACAATCTGCTCTGAAGTAATAGGGGCTGAAGAAGCTAAAAAATAATTCAAGTTAATCTTTCTTCGAAGTAAATATGTACTACGTATGTTGGTTTCGAAGATACCTGCAGGGCTTGAAGTATAGTTTATCTTGCGAAGACCGCCTTCCGAGTCATCTTCGAAGGCGATAGGCCAGTTGGCCATCAGCGGAGGAATTTGAAGTCCGATGAACTCTTCGGCTAAGTCCCGCATGCTCAACCTTTTGCTGATTTTCTGAAGCAAGTTGAGGCGAGCTTCGAGTTGGCCTTCGTCGGGTTGCACTAAGGCTTCTTTCCGGAACTGGATTTCCTTGAGGGGACCGGCCAGAGGACTACCCACTCCAACTTCGGCATAAAACCACCTCAGAACCCAATCGGTGTACCATCTAGCATTGATGGCCTTGGCGGGGAATTGCAGGGCATATTCATCACGAAGCCTAAAATTGATGCTTCCGAAGGAAACTACCACTTTCTCACCTCCGGAGCCTACGAAGGTCTTTGGCTGACAAGTCGCTCTATGCAACGCAGCAAAGATTTCAGCCCTCCCCTCACAACCTTCGGCTCTCAATGCCCATTCGAAGATAGCTAGCCTGGCTACAGCATTCGGAGACAGCTGGGGGAGGGTCACGTGAAACAAGTCAAGTACTTCGGCTAAAAAATCCACAGCCGGAAGGCCCAAGCCCGCTTCAAAAAAAGCTTCGAACACTACAACTTCTCCGGGTCTCGGTGATGGAATTGATTCTTTGCCCGGCTTCCGAATCATAACCCCATTACTAATATTTCCCCCCGCTGTGATTGCCAAAGACTCTTTCTTGCAGGTAGACCGCCCCAACTCAAAAGATTGATCCAAGTATTTGGTTGAGGGTGGGCACAGACCTTGGACATCGGGGATTTGGGGATTTTTTCCCTTTGCCGCCATGGAAGTTGTCGCCTGCATCGAAGGCGTCGCCGCCACTGTTGCCGCTGCCGCCGCCGCAGCCGCTTGTTGACGAGCCAAGGTCGAAGGAGGTGCAGAGCCTTTGGTCTTCGCCATCACAATTGTTGGATCGATCTGAGAGAGTGGAGATTAGAGCTTAAGAACTCGAAAGCTAGGGCTCAAGAACTCAAAGGGCTAAAAAGCTTTTGACTGAGAAGAAGCAGTGAAAAGGTAATCGGTAAAGTTTTGAGGTTCTTTATTTATAGCCTAAACTTTCCGTTTGTTACCGTTTGGTCTCTGCCCTTTCGCATTCCCGCCTGTTATTTTCCTCCGAAAATAACGCCTTGTATAACTCCGTTAGAAACAGAAACTAACGGCTATATTTTCTAAGTCCAAAAAGACTTTCGAACTTCCTGAGTCAGTTCTAAGATAGTTCGAAAAGTAATTACCTTATGACTGATTCGAAGTTCATGTCTTCATGTATTTCGAAGATAAAACAAAAATCAATAACCCCTATGATTGGTTATCTTTTCTTTCCGTATACTGCTCTCCTAACGTTACAGGTCGAACGGAGAAGCGTATTCGAGGGGCTACTGTTGGGGGAAAATATCTCATCTTCGGGGTTATTGCCTAAGCAGCATGAAGACAGCCAACCAGTTCGAAGATTGTCCGAAGGCCATCTTCGAAGGTGCTTGGAGCCTGGTTCGAAGCCCGAAGGCAGGCATTGGTTCGAAGTATGTCTTCGAACCAAAGCCCTTCAGGATCTTTTCTGCCAGCTAAGATGGAAGACTTATCTTCTATCCTATTAGATTAGTCTTTTACCATTTTAGCCCTATTAAGGAAACTAAATAGTTTCCTTAATGTCGGTTGTAATAAAGGGGTAAATAGGTCTTTTCCTTAATGTTCAGGCCTATAAATACCCCCCATTTCATCCTGTAATAAGGACCGATTACAAGTGATTCAATACACACTTTCGAACTATTCTAAGCTATTATCCTTTCGGAGGCTTAGAACAGTTTGCTTCGCAAACACTTCGTTTGTTAGTTTCTTTTCTACAGAAACCTGTTAGCGTAATCTTTTACGCCAACAACATGCATGTTCGTCTGAATCAGGGCATTAATTTCAAAGAAAATTGGAAAAGGGGAAATTTTTAGCAACATGAACGGGGATGGCGGTGTGCGCTCGGGGACGGGGACGGCGGCGTGCGCTCGGGGATGGGGACGGCGGCGCGGGGTCCGGGGACAGCGACGTGGGCTCCGGCGGAGTTCGGGGCGACGACCGCGACGGGTTCCGAGGGTGGCGGTGCGGGCTCCGGGACGGGGATGGCGGCGTGCGTCGGGGACGGGGACGGCAGTGACGAGGGGTCCAGGTACACCGACGCGGGCTCCGGTGATGGGCTTCGAGGACGACACGATGGCTCCGAGGTGGTGGCGAGGGGTCCGGGGACGACAACGACGGGCTCCAAGGGTGGCGGCGCGGGCACTGGGAGCGGTAGTAATTGGCGGGAGAAGATTAGGGCTTAGGGTTTTCAAACGGCGGGAGCGAAATATTTATATAGGTGGATTAGCAGTGGCGGGCATGATGACGTCATCCGCCCACCATTGCTATTTTCTCTTAGTAGTGGCGGGCATGCTGACGTCACCAGCCCGCCACTACTAATCCGCCCGCCGCTGGTGCTCGATGCCACTACTAAAAGGAATAGCAGTGGCGGGCTGATGACGTCAGCATACCCGACCGCCACAACTATGAGAGGCGGGGGTTATCTAGCATATGTTGCCTCTACTGTCGAGAAACACTTTGTAGCGCAGTGGTGCGGGGGTTGCTTTGGTGCCATGCGGTTCGAGGTTCGAACCTTGCTGCACGCGGTTTGAGGTTCGAACCTTGCTGCTAGCATCCAAACATTTTTTTATATTTCTATTCTAATTTTCATGACTTTTTTATTCATGTTTAAATTCTAGTTTGAACTTGATTTTTTTAACAATAAAAATACATCATAACTTATCAAATTTAAAATTGGTATTATTCTGCCTCACTTTACTTTTTTTATTTCATTAAGAAACATGAGATTCTCCGGGGATGCATTAGGGTTTAGAGAAGAAATGACTGAGGTTTGAAAGCAAAATCTAGTTTGAACTTGATTTTTTTAACAATAAAAATACATCATAACTTATCAAATTTAAAAAATTGGTATTTTTCTGCCTCACTTTACTTTTTCTCCCTTAGTTTACTATTTTTATTTCATTAAGTGTGTTTTTATGATCAAAGTCAAAATAAGTTCAATTTGAACTACAAGACATGAAATAATTCACCAAAATTTATAGAAAAAACCATATTCATGTTTTTACTCTATAATTAGTTATTATTATCCAGTAAATTTAAAACCATCATAAAAATGTAGGTTTCCACAACACTCGATCGACAGCTTGTATTTTTATAGTTTTTTAATTCTCAAAAAATAAAATAAAGTCTAAAAAAGATGAGACTTGTCATGTTGTTATGATATGATCGATCCATAGATGTTGTCATAAAAAATAAAAATGTTTCGAGAAAATAATCATGTAGGGCGTTAAGAAAACTAAGATTCTGCGGGGATGAATTAGGGTTTAGAGATGAAATGACCTAGGTTTGAAAGAAAAACCTATAGTTGATTCTTCCTTTGAACTTGAAACTTTTTGTACAATAAAAATACAACACCAATATTCTAATTGCAAAAATTGGTATCTTTCATTAACAGAAATTGGTATTTAAATGCAAAATAGTCCACGTAGAGGTAGGGATTATCTAGCATACACTGCACAAATAGCCGAGAAATACTTTGTAGCGCAGTGGTGCGGGGGGTTCTTTGGTGCCATGCGGTTTGAGGTTCGAACCTTGCTGCCGACAGGCGGTTTGAGGTTCGAACCTTGCTGCTGGCGCCAAATCAACATTTTTTTCTGTTTTGTACTTTTTTAAATTTTCAGCACTTTTTTATTGATGTTTAAATCCTCGTTGAACTTGAATTTTTTTTAACAATAAAAATACATCATAATTTATCAAATTTAAAAAGTTGGTATTTTTCTGCCTCAGTGTACGTCACTCGACTTAGTGGTGGCGGGCCGATGACATCATGCGACCGCCACTACTAAAAGGATAGCAGTGGCGGGCTGGTGACGTCATCCTGCCCGCCACTACTGCCTCTGGTGGGGTTATCTAGCATACGTTGCCACTCATGTCGAGAAACACTTAGTAGCGCAGTGGTGCGGGGGTTGCTTTGGTGCCATGCGGTTCGAGGTTCGAACCTTGTTGCCTGCAGGCGGTTTGAGGTTCGAAGCTTGCTGCTAGCATCCAAACATTTTTTTTACATTTCTATTCTAATTTTCATTACTTTTTTATTCATGTTTAAATTCTAGTTTGAACTTGATTTTTTTAACAATAAAAATACATCATAACTTATCAAATTTAAAAAATTGGTATTTTTCTGCCTCACTTTACTTTTCTATTGATGTTTAATTAAATCCTCATTTGATCTTGAAAATGTTTTAACAATAAATGACATAATTGATTTTACAAATACGCACGCTAAACATAAATGATCTAGCCTTGCACTAATTTTCCATCGCCATTGGTGCGTAGATAAGGAATCACACTGCCAAATGACAGTTTTGCTTCAACCACATTGATCCTTGATATGTCAATGAAAAATGGCACCTCATCAAACTGATTGTATTCTTCTTCATCTTCGACTCCATCAACTCCAACAATTCTTTGTTTTCCTGGAGCAACGATGTATTTTTTCTCATCTTTAGGATCAAGTATGTAAAATACGTGTGCCACGGATTGAGCGAGTATCCAAGGGTCATCTTTATAAGCCACCTTATTAAGGTCAACTATCGTAAACCCGTAATCATCCACCTCCACACCTTCTGGATGTCTGACCCACTGACACTTAAATACAAGGATTTCTATAGAGTTACCGTAGCTAAGTTCCCATATTTCTTCGATGTATCAATAGTAAGCATTCTTCTGTCCAGTGCTATCTTCTGCTTCTCCTCTGACACCACTATTTTGGCGCTGACTCTTTTGATCCTTTGCTTTGGTATAGAATGTGAAACCATTGATGTCATACGCTTGCCATGTTTTAACCATGCTCAATGGACCGTAAGACAATTTATTTACCATCATTTCTTCGTCGGTTTCTCCGATCGAAAGGTTTAGATCCCTCAGCCATGATGTGAAATAAATTTTGTGTTCTTTCATAATCCATTGTTCATCGTGATCTTCATTCTTTTCACGAAGCTCTTGCAGGTGTTGTTCAACATATGGTCTCATAATCGCCAACTGATGCATTACACTGTAATGTGATTCTCTTATTGTTTGGTAACTATTGTCTCGTATGATTTTCCTGCCTTTAGTTCCTTTACCGGTGAGTCTTCCATGGTGCCGGGACACGGGAACTCCTATTGGTCTTCCATCTCTTATGTAATCTGCGTAGCACTCAATGACTTCCTCAGTCGTGTAGCCCTCTATCATGGAACCCTCTGGATAAGCACGATTTCACACGTAACCCTTGAAGATAACCATTAGACGCTCGTACGCATACATATTGTGCAGGTACGTTGGACCGAGAACAAAGATTTGGTCTGCTATATGTATCATATAGTGCTCCATAATATCAAAATATGAAGGAGGAAAGCACATCTCAAGCTGACACATAGTCTCCCTCATTTGTTTACGTAATTCATTTAACTCTTCAGTGTCGATCACCTTCTTTGATATGACATTGAAGAAGTGACACATGCGTGTTATCACCATCTTCAGAAATGAATGTTTGACTCCTCTTACTGCGATGGCGAGGAATAGCCCAAGCATAACATGACAATCATGAGTGTTGTAGCCGCTCATCCTCAAATCTGCTACGGAGACAATATTCTTTATATTCGTTGAGAATCCTGTTGGAACTCTAATTCCATGTAGACACCTGCAGATTGATCTTTTCTCGTCAATTGTGAGGTTATAGCTAGCGGCCGGAAGGAAAAATTTTCCATTGGCCCTTTCCTGTGGGTGAAGCTCGGGTCTAATTCCGAGAGTTTGAAGGTCCCTTCGTACTTTGAGTCCATCTTTTGATTTGCCCGGTATGTCTAACAAAATACCGATAGTGCTTTCGAAGACGTTCTTCTCAACGTGCATTGTATCGATAGCATGACCAATCTCCAACTCCTTCCAATAGGGCAAATATCTAAAGAAGATCTACTGCTTTTTAAATGGAGCGTCCTTTGAAATTTTTTCAGATTTCTTCCTCTTCTTCCCGAAAACAACTTTGATATTCTTTACCATTTCGAATAGAAATTTGCCATCTCGATTTCATGGAGGCTGTCCAAGCTCGATTGTACCATCGAAATGGTTCCTATTTCTTCGATATTTGTGGTTTTTTGGTAAAAATCTGCGGTGTCGCATATATATGGTCTTAACGAATGATGGAAGATGCATAGATTCTGTCTGGTCCACACACACTACACATGTTGTCTTTCCTTTAACCTGTCTTGTTAGGGACATGCGTCCTGGGTTGTCAGCTATGGTGCAAAAGATTATGGCTCTTAGATTGAAGTGCTCTTTCTTGTGCTCATCCCACACACAGACACCATGTTCCCATAGACGTTTCATATCCTCCATCAAAGGTTCTAGAAAGATATCAATGTCATTGCCAGGTTGTTTTGGACCAGAAAATAGAGTAGTGAGCATAAGGTATTTTTTTATGGCACAACCATGATGGAATGTTGAACAAGCATAGAAAGACTGGCCACGTACTATGTGGGTTCCTCATCTCACCGAAGGGATTCATTCCATCCGTGCTATGTCCCGTCCTGATATTTCTAGGATCGTCCGAGAAATCTGGATGGGTCAGGTTAAATGATTTCCACTGCCTAGCATCCGTAGGGTGCCAAAGTTTTCCATCCTTCTTTCGCCCAGCGAAATGCCAGATTAATAGTTCAGCATCTCTAGGATTAGAGAACATACGTTTCAAGCGATCAATCACCGGTAGGTACCACATTACTAAGGCTAGAACTTTCCTCTCCGTCTTTTTTCCAGGATGGTCTTCAATAACATTTTTATTCCTCTTCTGCAACCTCTTATTATTCTTCTTCTGGTGGTCATTGTAGTCCTCCACATAGTCATTTGGACGTTTGTATCGACTCGCGTTGCACTGCGGACATCTCTCTAACAATCCATACTCTTTTCGATATAGGATACAGTGGTTCGGGCATGCATGAATCTTCTGAACGCCCAAAGTCAACGGACAAATCATCTTCTTTGCTTGGTACGTATCAGATGGTAAACCATTGGGTTTTGGAAAAACCTTTTTTAGGAGTTGTAAAAGATCTGAAAAACTAGTGTCAGACCATCCATTGCTGGCCTTCAGTTTCATAAGCTCAAGAATTGTGTACAACACAATATACTGCTTATCGCATCCGTGGCATTCCTCGTAAAGAAGGTTTTTTGATGCTTTGTCAAGTGCTTCAAAGTTATCATATCCTTTGGTTGTAGTTCTCTGCAACAACACCTCAGGCGCAACATTTCGCATCAGTTCCTCCACATCAAAGGCGTCATCATCATGTGTTATGTCGGATGTATGATCACAACCTCTTCTATGTTGATGAGCATCTTGCGGCACATCAGAATCTTCAGGAGGATTTTGGCCCATCTCACCGTGTTTCGTCCATATATAATAGTTCTTCACGAAACCATTTTTCAACAAGTGAAATCGTATGGTTTCACGATCAGAACATGGATACATCGCTTCATTTTTACAAACTTTACATGGACAATATATTGCCTCTTCACTCTGACGGGAAGCATATTGTGCGGCAGCTTCAGTAAATTCAGTTACTCTGTTAAAATATGCCACCACATCTCCGTCATTGGACGAGTACATCCAGGACCTGTGCTCCATCTAAAACATATATTATTTGAAAAAATATTAATAAATTCATTATTGTTAATTTTAGTAATTTACAAATTGAAAATATATTGATTTATTGTCGCTCATAACAACATTAATTAAAAATCCTCAATGCTTTAAATAAAACTATTTATTAAGCAGAAAAAATTATTAAATAAATTAACTATATTGGTTTCTCTCTCTCCAAACAACATAACTCTAGATCTATAATCATAAATCAAATTAAAAAAGAGATTAAAATGACGTAAATCAATATACAAGTGATGAATAATTGTGAGGAGGGTCATATTTGTTCATTTGGGAGAAGGTAACACTGTAAATGGAAGATTATTTGAAAATTTCTATTCACAAACCCTAAATTAGTAAAACGCTAACAACTCATTGTATACATGATTAAATACAAAATAAATGTGAGATTCCGCATGGATTTACCTCCTAGAATGAGATCCTTCAAAAGAAACGAAAACAAAGCCTCCCCCCTCTTTATCTAGATTTTTGTCGCCATTGTACGGACAAAATTAAATGCGAACTCCGGTAGAGCTCGGGGAGGAACAAGCTGCGCATTTATAGCTAGAATAGTAGTGGCGGTCGCAAGTGATGTCATCAATACTTTAGTGGCGGCCATATTAGCAGCGGCGGGCAGCACCAGTGCCCGCCGCTGCTATTGGTACAATAGTGGCGGTCCGGGATGACGTCAGCACCGACCGCCACTACTTTACCAACAATAGTGGCGGGCGCCGGTGCTGCCGTCAGCACCAGCAACTGTAGTGGCGGGCATCTAATGGCCCGCCACTATAGTGGTTTTTCCCAACGCCACTACAGTGACGGTTTGTAGTAGTGCTCGCCCCAAGCGGATCCCGCCACACCCCTCCACCTCCGGACCATCCACCAGCGCCCCTGCACCGTGCCCCGTCCTCGTCTCCGACCCCATCATCGAGAACTTTCTCGAGCCCACCGTTCCTCGGGAGCCGCGTACTCGTGGTTCCGAGAGCACAGAGACCGCCTCCGGTGGCGAGTAGATGCTAGATGCCGCTATCTTAATAAAATAATTCTTGTATGTGGTGCTATCTACAACGAGTTGTGTTGTAGATAGAATAAGAGCTTGAGTGTAATGAACAATTTTACCACTTGGTTTATATGCATGAGATTTATAAGCTATTTTCCTTAATTGTATCATCATCTTTTTACTTTATATCATGATATATTCAGAAAATGGCCGACCACCAGAACACCGGCTCCAACAACGGAGAAGGAAGCCATGACGCGCCACAGTCTCGCCCACCTCTCGGCTAAACCGATCCAGGGGCTCCAATAAGGGCTGAAGCCCTGTCCTACGCTCGAGAAAAAGAGCCAGGAGGGGGAGCCTCACCAGAACTCTCCGATCGACATCTACATGGGAATGCCAAAAGCGAAGGGAAGCATCCTCTGAAGCCTCCGTATACTACCCCCCGTCAGTTGACTCCGATTGTGTCAACCCCACTGCAAGAAGAGGAATTGGCCAGGACTTGCCTTTTCCCTTCCCCGGGGCCGTCACCTACGTCAGAGCCTTATCTCGCACCGGACCCATTTCCTTCATCGGAGCCACTTCCTGCTCTAGAGCCGTCTCCTTTATTGGAGTAGACTCTGTTGTCGGAGCATCTAAAAACATGAAGGTATGTACCATTATTTAAAAGTTGCATGTAAAAAATGAAGCCAAGCTCGATTGATAAAGGTGTACCTCCACCACTCGGCTGTCGAACGAGCATTGGACTACTCGGATGTTCGAACATCTGAGTGAAGTCCTCATCGGACTCATTAGGAGATTGGACCGGAGTAGTGGTCGCAGGAATCCCCTCGACCGCTGCAACCACCACGTCATTCGAGGTGGGACACTCCGTTGCCAGGGTCCGAACCCCTTCGGCCTCAACTCTGCATTCATCGTGAACTAGGACCTCCGTCTGGCTCGATGGAGCGTCTTCGGCATCCGCCTGGCCAAAATCGCCCCCCTTTTTCGTTCACCACCACTTCCACGCCATCTCGGACGAGATTCTCAGTCTCCGTCCGAGAACCCTCTTCATCATCCCCCGCAAGGAAAGCCTCGAACTCTTCGTCCATCTGCACCTCGGTGTCCTCATCCTCCTCGGACCGCTCCGATGACGAAGCTGGAAACTTCGAAGGAGTACGAGCCTTCGACTTGCGGGCCACTTTCTTCATCGGAGTCTTCACTGGGCCGGAGGCCCCGGCCTCGGCTTTCCTCTTCCTCGACACTGGGTCTACCGTGGACCAATCTGGAATTGCTGGGGGCTCAACTCCGAGTGCACTCCACACTCGGTTGGTCCGCTCCCAGCTCCCAACCAGCTTCATTCTTCGGTCCTTCTCCACAAGTGAAGGAGCTCCAAGAACCTTCTCTGCTGCTCCGGAGTCAGCGTCATCCACGGAGCTAAAAGAATAAGGTATCATATGTTAGTTTAATGAAATTAAAACCAAGGTCTATGCAAAATCATTTAATACATGATACACAGAAGGCTTACCTGCGGAGTTTGAGGGGATTTCCCGAAGTCCCCCCTCTGCGTTCTCCTCGAAGATGATTGGCTAGTTGGCCATCAGAGGAGGAATCCGGAGAGCTATGAATTCCTCCGCCAAATCGCGCATGCTCATGCGTCGACTTATGGCGTCCAGCAACCGGAGGCGTACCTAAAGCTGGCTCGAGTCCAGATTGATGTCTGCCTCCCTCTAGTACAAGATTTCCTCTGGAGGCCCCACCAAGATGGAGCTCACGCCCACCTCCGGATAAAACCAGCAGATGAACTAGTCTAAGTACCATCGGTCGTTGATGGACTTTGCTGGGAACTTGATCTGAAACTTCTCCTGAAGCTGGAAATTAATGCTTCCAAAGGCCACCACCATATTCTCTCTGTCGGGTCCGGTATGTGTCTTCAACTGGCAGGAAGCCTTGTGTATGGCTGCAAAGATCTCCGCTCTCCCTGCGCACCCTTTGGCCAGTAAGGCCCATTCAAATATGGCCAAGCGAGCGATGGCATTCGGGGAAAGCTGAGGGAGCTTCACGTGGAACAAGTCCAGCACCTCCGCCAAGAAGTCTACGGAGGTGAGCCTGAGCCCGACTTAAGAAAAAAAGCTTCGAAGACCACGACTTCGCCCACTTGTGGTATAGGAATGAATTCCTTCCTAGGGGCTCGCACCTTCACTTCGGACCCCACCCTCCCAAAAACTGCTTCGCTGTGGATTTCTTTGAGCAGGTCGACGCCCCCAAGCAGTATCACTGATCCGTGTACTTGGTGGAGGCCAGTCGAAGATCCTGAGGACCGGCAGGCCGAGGGTTTTCTAAGGATCATGTCGCCGCTGCTGCCGCCATGGCGTGCTGCTGAGCCAATGATGAGGCTGGCACAAGAACCTTGGAATTGGTTGTCGCCATTGAAGGGGATTGAAAGATTGGAGAATGGAAACCGGAGAAGGGGAAAAGTGAGATTACGAAGCGGTTGGTAACGTTCCTCAAAATCACTATTCTCTCCCTTTTATAGCCTGTGAAGTCCCTTGCACCGTACATTATGAGGCAATGTTTGGGTTGCTTTGTTTCGGTTTCCACGTCGTTATGACATGCAGGGCCACCATAGTGAAGACTTAAAACTGTTGTTTGATCGTGCAACTGTTAGGCTCCTTAGAGAGTGACGACTCTTAATTAGGTCTAACGACTCTATGAGCTAACGGCTAGTTTGGTTTCGAAGAGCTCTCAATTCCGAAGCTTCCCTCCGAACATCTCCGACCAGATCTTTGGTCCGGAGAGTTCTCATTTTGAAGGCATTACTACAAATGGTTGTAAGGACTTTCGATTTTTTCTAAGTCTCGAGCATGAAAATATTTCTTGTGTATACTACTCTCTTCATTGCACAGGTCATTTGGACAGACATATTCAAGGGGCAACTGTTGGGAGAAAATACTTCCTCCTTAGCATTGTTCAAAATCTCTCCATCAACACTATCAGAAGATAAAAGGAAGTTAGAAGCCCTAATCTTTGGAGGTCCTAACAGCCATCAAGGCTCCACTACCTCCGAAGCATTCCGAGACGGAGGTTTCCACTAAGGCTTCGGCATGACAATGAATCCTGAAGCATCTTCACCCGAAGGGGCACTGCCAGCATGGATGGAACAATTAATTTCTTATTGTTGGCTCGATCTTTTACCCTTTTAACCCTATGAAGAATAATAAACAGTATCCACTAGGTTGGTTGTAATTAGAGGGTAAAGAGATCTTTTCCCAACGTATCTTGTCTATAAGTACCCCTCTTCGTTATGTAAGGGGCATAGAATATTCAAGTATTCAATAAACACTTTGAACTGTCTCGAGCTATTATCCAATTCAGAGGCTTGGAACAGACCTCATTAACAAAAAATTTGTTTGTCAATCCTTCAAGTTTACTAAAACCTGTTAGTGTAATATTTTATGCCAACATATACCGTTCATCTAAATAAAGCATGCCCGAAATTTGACATATTATTAAGATTATCGTGATTAGCTACAGTCTTGGTTAAGTCCGATCTAGTTATTGTGATGATTTTCATGATATAGACATGTTATGTGGCACATTTTATTAATTTCTGTCGGAGTACAAGCCTATAGTTTATCTTAAATTCAATGCAATATCTTATTCGCCATCGGAAAGTGCTTAACAGCCCATACGTGTAAACTATCTATCTCATCGACCGATAGCATGCTCGCTTGATCACTTCACTCGCGGTCATCGGCCTTATGGCCGATCGGCATAAGAATCCACGATTATCCTATCCTTGTTGCGGTCATCGGCTCAATAGCCAATAGGCTATGCTACTGATATTGTTTCCTTATTAGTTGTAGGGTAAAATTGATTAGCATGCCTTGAACCCTTTTTCTAAGAACGTTGTACCTGCACTAGAGTTAAGAAGATCTCCTAGGCCACGTGTGTGTCAATGTGTGACCAAAAAACACACCAACAACGTAGAAAGTAGTAGTTTGTAGGGGTTGATTATGTGTAGTCCTAGCTAATTAGATACATATTTGTAGTCTAGAGACTTGCCATCCAGGTAATCTATCTTATAATCGATTCTGGATCATCCTTATCTTCTCTCTCCTTCATCGGCTCCTCAATCTTTGGTCATATTGTAACAATATGGAACGGGCTTCTTTGACCACCTTTGACCGGACACCCTTTTTGACTTCTGTTGATCGTGCGGCATTCTCATTGGGCCTGGGCTCTACTAAATCTTGGCATCAAAAAGTACCCAAAGTCCTCACCCTGATCGTTGTCCCCAAAAATAATGTAGTGGTTGAAGCTCATGGGTTGTGGTTGGAGAACCATCTACAAGTCAATGATTCATGTGTCCTCCAGTCCTCGATCATGCAAAAACAAGGGTAAAAAGGATGAGCAAATGATCTGACAGTGGTGTTAGCAAAAGAACTAAACCAGTACCGAACCATCTTCTCAAAAGTAGGGTAACCAAAAGGTGCAAAATGGTTAGAACAAGAACTTGATTCTAAACCACTTCAAGGAAAACAAAAAGAAGAATAGCAGTTAGGACCAAAGCGTGGCTCTCTCTCAAAGTGTAGTCCACTAAACTGCCTAATGTCACGGCCATGAGATCCAAAGTAGTATCAATAATGACCTGGAGCTCTACCGGAGCAGTATCCACTCTCTGGAGCACGAGCATGAAAGTCGTCTCCCATACCACCACCTACACGACACACTTTGGCATCTCACCTCTCACCGTGCCCAGGAACCCTATGTCTACCACCCTGCTGGTAGAACTGCTCCTACCCACCCTTAGCTCTCTCAACACGCTTCATCCAGAAGAAAACTTCTCAAGATACCCAGATCTACGTCAAAACTCACAGTGATAGGTTGACTTCTTGGGATGTGGTTGAGTGTTTGTGTTCTTTGGCTTGGTGGCCTTTGGTGGAAGCTTTTTTGTGTTGGAGTGTCCGGGTGAATAATCAAGTGATGTGTGAAGGTCTTTAGGCTTAGGAATCTAGATGGGCTTCTTGGGAGGAGCTTTGGGTTTTTCATGGATCACTCCATCCTTGGGCTGACTAGTTTTGAAGGACTCAATGGTGAGGATCTTGGGATATCTCTCCTCGGGACTCAACTTACTCCACTCCACTGCCTTGCTAAATGCACTCTCAAAATCAACCTTGGTATATGTTTACCCAACGCTGAACCCATCTTCTCTTTTGAACTACTAGATCATCATACCCAACTGAGGCTCTTTGTCACCCAACTTAGGATCTGACGGAGGTAAGAGTTCTCGTTATCAGCACATGTTATCTCTTCTCTCAAAGAAGCCAATACCTCCACCTAAGCTAGGCAGACCCAACACTCATCATCTGGTTGAGCAGACTTCCTAGTTTTCAAATCTCAGCATTCTTTTCAGCTTGCTCCTTCCTAAGAGACTGACAGTCCTCATAGATGGTGGAAGGAACCGACAAAATCTCGCACCAACTGAGCTCTAAGCCTCTCAAGATCCCTCGACTACTCATCAAGCTTCATTCTTAGCTCAGCTAGATCAGCTAAATGGGATGGATAGTCCTTACAAGGCACGACACTTGAGGCTTGAGCATCTTTTAGCTCTAGTTGAGCACTTTCAAGCTCAGTGGCCAAAGCATCTCTCATAGACTCTCTCGATTTACCTTGACTTTTTAGAAGTAAGGTCACACAACTTCTCATAGCTTGGACACTCAGCATCCTCAGGCAAGCAAGGAGAAGAAGTCAGACTCTCAATCTTTCTATTTGCAATAGCAAGCTCACTAATAAGCTCATATAACCTCCTCTTAGCTTTCCTAAGAATCTTCTCCCGATACTTCAACTCCCAACTGTTCTCTTCAAGAAATTCACAAATTTCACGCTCACAGGGAGTTACCAACTCGTCGTTGTCGTTGGAGTTAGTGTCGGATCCGCTGTTGTTGTTCTTCTCCTCGAGAGCCATACTACAAAAGCTCTTGCGGGACTTCTTGCTATGATGACGCTTGGTCTTGTGCTTGCCCTTGTTGGAGATGAAGCAAAAGCTGGCAAGACCAACCTAGTCCTTCTTCTTAACTCTCTTGATGATGATCTCCTCATCACTTGAGCTCGATGAAGAGGAAGAATATGAAGACCGACTTGACTTGGACTTCCCCTTTGGGTAGTTATTCTTGCCAGTGCCATCATCGGTGCCCTTTCTCTTGCTCATCCTCTTATCGTACACACGTCGAACAGAGTTGTTAAAGATGTAGAGGTCATCATCTCCTAAGGTCTAAAGTTGTTCTTTAGTGATAGACATCAAGAAATAGAAAGCACAGCTGAGAGAGGGGTGAGTATGAGTGCACTCACAAAGGACAAGATCTTGGAGCCAGATCTAGTGAGATTTGATCACAACTGGATATCAACCTCAGATGCCTTGAGATTGCTGAAAAGCTATGCGAATATCAAGGTATCATATCCAACACTCTAAACAATAGATGATACCTTGATCTCCCAGACCTTAGGATCTAAAGTATGAAGAACCTTTAGAGCCTATTCATGGTCTTTCACAAACTGATCATGCTCAGCCTTGTTGCCACGGAGCTTGTTGATGACCAACTGAAAGTGACCAAACAAGTCCTCAACAAGCTCACGCAGCTTTTGTGAGAAATTTTCATACTCACACCGGTAGGTCTGATATAGTCTAGCCTTGACTTGAGATGTTCCCTTATGATGTGCCTAGATGGTAGCTAAGATCTCTCGATTAGTGTCAAGACGGCCCACATGCTCAAACTCAGTGGGACCTAAATCATAGAAAAGTATGTTCACTGTTTTGTTGTTGTTCTCATCCTGGGCGACTATTACCGTAGTAGATCGCTCAGTAGAAGAATGAACAATGAAACTAGCATGAATACACATGTCCCAAATATTCGATCCATGGCTCAGTAAATAAGCTCGCATGCGATTCTTCCAATAATTATAGCCAAGGGACTCAAGGAACGGGACCTTCCCAAAAAAATTCATAGTCACTAACTTTGGTTAGAACCGGTTAAGGTATGAAAAAACCCTAACCAAGCTCTGTTACCACTTGTAGGACCAAGAATAGCGACTAGAGGAAGGTGAATGAGCGCAATTAAAATTTTCACACGAAGAAAGCGCAGATAAAAATTAGTGCTATCACTTTCCTGTCTAATATAATGTGAAGCGAAAGTATGAGAGATCACAAGCACTAAAAAGTAATCTATCCTTCAAAAATAACATATGTCCTAAAAGAAAATACATCTTAACAGTGCTCAAAGACATAACCAAGACTTCTCAATGATCAGTTCAGATTAATAGAGTAAGAAACTCTCAGATAAAATATACTAAACATTGCACACCTACCAGCATATCATCTAAAAACAGCAGATATGGTGCAAAAAAAGATAATGAATTAAACAAGCATTTAACCATACTGTTCATGCAAAATCATTGACAACATCTACGAATCCAAAACAATTTAGTCATATGCTTGTCATACATCCATTTTAAACATGTGCACTAAAAATATTATTTAATCTAAAAACAGGAAAGCATTTTACTCGGCACTAAAATATCACAGGCATTTATATCATGGAAAATAAGTAAATACTTGTAAGTATTGATGAAAATGCTTCTGCTTGACAGAGAGAAATAACGCTGTGCGTCTCGATTGAAGGTCCTGTCGGCATACCGTAGCACGTCCCAATCAAACGGCAGAACGGCAAAAATTCCAGGCGGTGAACTTCAACGCTCCATTGCGCAGCCTAGAGAAGAAAATGACGAGCCGCTCCATAGGCCGACCAATAGACGGGACAAAACAGGAAGAGCCTGACTCGTGTCCTCTTGTGTTGCGCTGTAGGGGCACAGGCCATGGTCGGCTATGCACAAACAAGACAAGCCAAAACAATAACATGACGTACTGCCAAAACCCTCGGCAGCCAAACCTCAATTTCACATCTAAACCCTTGATGCACTCGAAACACTCTCAACCACTCAACCGCTCAGACGCTTATCCTTGTCAATCACTTATCATCCAGTCTGAAACCACCCTTGGTTTCTTAATAACCTTGAATCATAATGACGATCCTCACTAGGTTCCTCATGCTACGATCAAGAGCATAGAGAAGTTTGATCGTTCTGTCATGGTCAGAGTAAGCTAAAGTCCTAGTGGAACGCAAATTGCTCACAATGTAGTCAAAGCGCACAAACATGACATCTATCGATACACCAGGGCCTTGCACAAACAGTTGATATTCTTGATTATATATGCTTTGGTGTCTGACCTTAATCTTGGTATTACCCTCATGGAAAATAGCTAGAGTGGACCAAATCTCACAAGAAGCACGCAGATGCTGAACCCTATCAAACTCATTCTGACTTAGACTAGTAAATAGTATGTTTCTTGCCTTCCTATTGCAATCATATTGTTCTTTCTCAGTCTGAGTGGAGCGAGTTTCAGGGATCACATATTGGGAATCAACAATGTCCCAAATTGCACTTCCTTTTCTTTGAAGATAAGCCTCCATGCGGACCTTACAATAATCAAAATCATGCCCATCAAATAAAGGAATCTTGCTTTATCTGTCCATGTTACATACGGATCATAAAACCGGTTAAGGTCAACTGATGATCTAATCGGCTATGATACCAATTGTAGAACCAAAACAGGCGACTAGAAGAGGGTGAATAGGTGCCTCAAAAAATTCTTTTGAATAGATGGTCTTTTCTTAACACTCAAATGCTCTTCCAAAAGAACTAGTGGAAACAAATAGATTCACAAATCATAGATGAAATTAATGCTATCACTCTCATATCTGATCTAATATGAAATGACAGTATGAGAGATCACTGTTACTAAAAATAATCTAACTTCTAAAAGCAAACCGGTGAAACCAAAGCAAGATTTAATCAAGGTAAAAACTAGTATAAACAACGCCAGGAACGGATTGAACCATTGAAAAGTTCACATGCACGTAAATCAAGAAAAAATAAAGTTTTATAACCTTTCTGAAACAAATAATCTCAGTTTTGTTACGATTTTCAAACGTTGTGCGCACTGTGAGAGTAGTCCAACAGTCTAGCTTCACGCAAAACGAGGCAACAAAAAAAATAGGTGGCACTGGACAAAAACAATGGCTAATTAACCAAGAAACATCAAAACAGATATGCAAGCAAACCAAAAAACAGTGAACACTCAACCATGGCAAGGGTACATGCACCCAAGGGTCGATCAGTCAAAGCAGAACTGGTGTCTATCACAAAAAGCGCTAGCGAGCAATCAACGTGGATGACAAAACTTGCACACACTGACTAAGGAGACAGAGACCTATGTGCCTTCTTCAGGCGCCTTAGTCACACGCTGACGGAACAGAGAAATCAGCAGGCAGACAATAAAACAGCGACTGATCTGAACACAAAAGTTACAGTTGATGGAATTACTGCAGTCAGTTTGATCTGCTATTCGCCCAAAAAGCAGACAAATGTGAGCACTATGAGAAATTAACACAATAAAACCTCGGGCTGAGGAAATCAATGCAATAGCAAGAAGTGCAAGCCGATGCTGAGAACCAAATTTCTGAGAACAGAAAGACAGGCCTAGAAAAACATGTCGAAGAATTAAATCCCTGTCTGCAGATTGAGAAACCTGGGCATACTACTTCATGCGCGTGCAGGGGCGCAAAAACCGGCGAAGAAAATTAATCAGTGAAGAATCACAGACATCGTTCCCTTGTCCTCGCTGTTACAGCGCACCGATTGATTGATAGATGTGAACAAGGTTGTGCAAAAACTAGAATAAATTGCGAAAAACAAAGACGGTGTAGGCACAATGATTGAGGCGCAGCAGTAGAGATCAAAAGCTTGGGACTGGTTTTACTGCATGTCACGCGGGCAATTGCAGGCGTAGCCCTTTGCTACTTCAACCTAGGCCATAATTCCTATGCCATGCGCATCCGTGTGCGGGAGAGGAAACAAGACTCGCTCTGCAAAGACACGCCAGGTGCGATGCGCTCGGTCAGAGAAAAAAATGGCCAAGCAAAACAATCTGCCCCGAAAAAAATCGACAATGGCGTTCATAGAAAACTAGCGGCGCTCAAAAAACTTCATGCCGGTGGCGAAGGAACAGGAGAAGAGAGAAAATCAAAATAAAAGATGACCCAAAATATTTGAACGGTAAAATGATTTTAAAAAACGGGTTAGATATTCCTAGAGTATGGGGGCCTTTTTATAGGAAGCCCATATACATGAAATTTCTATAATACTTTTAGGGTATTTTTATAAAAGAAATTTAAAAATAGAATATTTCTAAAATACCCTTGAAGTATTTTTTTCAGATTAAAAATAAAAATAGAAAAAATACTAACATACCATATCCAGGTTGTTAAGAAATAAAATCCTATTTTAGGTAATTTTATGGCATTTAAATTTTGATCAGACGGTTTTGAGCCAAAACCGATAAAACCTCTTGCCGCACTTGCACCATGTACCCGGATTAGACCACCACGACCCAACAGCTCTATCAGTCCGGCAATCGCCTATCCGTGTACTTGAGTCACATGGCCAACGCCACGACACTCACTTGTCATCCTTGTGTCATGTACTCGAATTGGACCACTACGATTCCACAACATCTCTAGCTCACTGATCATCCATCCGTATATCTGTCACACCAGCCAATGCCGCGACAAGACCTCTTCCTCCGAAGTTCCCTTTGAAGTGTCTCCCTCGGAGGGCTTCCTTCATCGTCTCTTCCATTAACAATCACTCATCATTTGAGATCTATGAGGCCACAGTCTCCACCATGGCTCCTCTCCAATCATGAGTTAGAGACTTTGTCAGTTCCTTCTACTGTCTGTGAGAACTGTTTGTCTCTAAGGATGAGGCTAACTGAGAAGAATGCTAAACTCAAGAAACTTGAGAAGTTTGTCCAAATCGATAAAGAGTGTGAGGTCTATTTGTCTCTCGTGGAGGTGCTAGCTTCCTTGAGAGAGGAGTTAGGTGATGCTGAGAATGAGAACGCTTACCTACATCAGATCCTAAGTTGGGTGAGCGTAAGGGAGCCTCAGTTGAGTATGATGATCCAGCAGTTTAAAAGACAAGATTGGTTTGTAGTAGTGATGAGGACATCCCTATGGCCGATACACCCACACCTGAGTACAAGGGACCGATGACTCGTGCTCGAGTTCATCAACTTAATGATCAAGTGAATTCACTCCTTATGATCATTGTCGATATCAGCCATCACAATGATCTCCATCAGCCATCGGATCGATCGACTGATCACCGACTTTCATACAACTACCACTCGACAATAGTCGATAGCCAACTACTACCACTATCGGCATCGGCTACCACTCGGATGATGGCCTGCTTCCATCATTGGGTCGATAAACATATGAAGCCACCAATCGGGAGCTAGGCGTCTGACTAAGCTAAGTCTGAGTCTATTAGAATTGAGTCCCTCCAGGGCTTGGCCCATACCCCTAGAGCATGGCCCATGCCTCGGGTCTTGTAAACCCTATAAATAGTTGGCAACCGTCACAATTAGGGTTGGGTTTTGCTTAGATTATTCTACCGTTGTAGTTTCGGCGTCTACCGGTTTGTAAAACCCCAAACCTTAAATCTTCAGATTATCATCTGCAATTTCAGATTGCATTTACCTTGTTCTTGCAAAGTTATACGATTGATTTGTAGGATCAAAACCTTTGTGGTGAGGTTGCCTACGTGAAAGCGTGGTCGATAATGACTAGACGAGAGGGTGTAGTGATTGCAATGTTTCGGTCTTTGATCGGAAGCCTTAAAGCGTCAACGTCCACTCGTCGCCCCAATCGTACCTATCGAAAAATCGGGCCATCCTTTTGCATTTCCCTATGCTCATCAAGTGGTATCAAAGAAAAGGTTGCTCGTTAGGTATCAATCTATCCTTGTGATTTCATTTACCCAAAGTCTAGAAAAAGCCACACAAAAATACTTTGTTGTTTTTTTGTTAGTTTTTTTCCGTTGTTTCCAAACCCTCTTGAGCCTTTTTCGTCGGATTGATTTCAATATTGCTTTGTTGAGTTTGAGTCCTTGTGCAAGTCTTGTTGCTGGTGTAGAGTCATATTCTTGAGTCTAGTTTGAGTTTTGTGTTGCGGCGAGAGCCTTCCTTCAAAGATTGAGCTCATCTCGGTTTCCGATCGCAACCGCCTTTGTGTATCTTATTTGCCCCGCAAGCCTATAGCTAGGTTGCAAACCACCTTGTTTTAATCCCAGGCAACATTAGCCTCCTTGTGTTCTATCGCAAAACCTATTTGAGGGGTTCTTCAAAAGTTGAACAAGCAAGAAGGAGTGCAGACACTCTGTTCTGCACACCTTCCCAAAATTTTGGCCACGACCTCCGCATACGGATTCAAGATCAAGCAACAGAGATCTTTCTAGAGCCAAACAAGAAAAGTTTCTTCAATCCACAAATCAAAGAAGAAAGATCAAAAGGAAAGGAAAGAGAAGAAGGCAAAAAGGGAGAGCAGGTGGTAAAAGTGTACTGCTTCGTAGAAAGGAAAAGAAGAGCGGGAAGCAAAGTGTCATGTTCTGTACCCAGAAGAAGAAAAAGGAAGAGCAAGTAGCAAGTAGCGAAGATGTCTTGATCCATGTTGTACGTTCTGACAACTTTGACCTTTTGTGTGTGCTAAGTGCATGTCCCACAGTCTTTGCACCTCTCTCTCGCTTGCTTAGACTAGACCGTAAGGACTAGTCTTGGCAAGCAACTCTAACGAGTATTTGGACTTTTATTCAGCATTGTTATTTCTGTTATTAATTTGTGCTAATCCTTGCTACTAAATTGTGCCATCCGATATCCACATACTTTCTTTCAGAATAGATTGGACCCTTGTAACCGCGCATCACAAGGCATCAAACGTCCCACCTTTTCTAGTCGTACCAACTGCTTCAATCGGTAAGATCTTGTAAGGGCTTGGTAGGATGTGGAAAAACAAGTGAGAAAGAGAGTGACCCACCGATACATTGAGGGGTAGCCGATAGGGGTAATACTATTGTTTTTTATTCTATTTGCTATCAATGATGGTAGGTGAGATCATCAATTTCGAGGACTGTGCATCTAAGGAAGAACTTCAATGTATCGAAGGGAAGTTTGATGCTAGCATGAATGCCATGCAGCTAAGCATCCAAGCTTTAGCCAGGAGTATCACTACTCTCATGGCTAACGTTTAGAGAGTAGCACCAAAGCAACAACCTCCCACCCCAATGCATGAGGTTGAAGCCGATGAAGGAGACATCGATCACAGCAGTGCACATGCTGCTAACCAAGGACATTGGTGTCCCTGAGTGCACCGCAATCGATGAGGTAATGATCACCATGGAAATCAGCCACAGGATCAAGGTAACCCTGACCCTTTCGCCAAAGTCAAATTTACTATACCTTCATTTGCTAGTAAGTATGACCCTGAACTATATTTAGATTGGGAAATGATTGTTGAACAAAAATTTAATTCCCATCTTGTCCCAGAACAACATCGGTTTAGACAAGACACTAGGAAATTCAAAGACTTTGTTGTAATCTGGTGGAATGATTTGGTAAAGGCTGGGTTAGAACTACACACATGGGATCGGCTGAAAGGAGCCATGCGTGGTAGATTTGTCCCTCCATCTTACAAGCGTAATTTGAGAAACAAATTGCAACACTTAGAATAGGGTAATAGCTCCGTTGAAGAATATTACAAAGAATTGCAAATCGGTATGCTGCGTTGTGAAGTAGAAGAAGAGGAGGAGGACCAACATGTCACGATTCTATGGGGAGTTATGGCGTGAAATTCAGTACATAGTTGATTATAAGGATTATAATTCCATTACTCGATTATTTCATCTCGCTATGTTGACTGAAAAATAATTGCAAGGGAGACAGCTAGCGTCCAAGAGCCATTTCAAGAATACACCGATCACGAAGTCTTCCCCGGGATACACCAAGACTACATCGGCCACTTCCTATCAGCCCTACACTTCATCCACCGATCGAGCACGATCCACCGTATCAGCCCCAACTAAGCCAGTGTCTGATAAGGACAATTTGGCCCCGACTCCTCCTGCATCAAGTTCATCATCGGTTGCTTCCATGGGTAGGACAAGAGACATCTAGTGCTTCAAATGCAATGGCATCGGCCATGTGCAATGATATTTCCCCAACAAGCGAGTGCTGATTGTTACGGTAAGTGGTGAGTACACTAGCACTAGTGAAAATGAGAATGATAATGTACCTGCCACTAACCATGTAGAGCACGAAGCAGATGACTCATCCGATGAGCAAGCAATGGAGCATATCGGCACTGCCGATACCATACGATACTTAAGCACCTTGGTCCAACTAGTGCTAAGTGCACAAGTAGAAACGATGGAACACCATCAACGCCACAATCTATTCCAGACCTGATTTGTTGTCCAAGAAAGAGCTTATTTTGTCGTGATCGATAGCGGAAGCTATAGCAACCTTGTTAGCTCCAGTTTGGTTGAAAAGCTCAACATACCCCCTCAACCTCACCCACATCCTTATTCCATCCAATGATTATACAATTTTCAATAGGAAATTATCATGATAGTGCTAGTTTCGACGTTGTGCCTATGCAAGCATGCTCATTACTTTTCAGTGGGTTGTGGTAATATGATAAGGATGATATGCACCGAGGGAGAACTAAAACTTACACTTTCACTCACAATGGTAGAAAGATAGAACTCCTATCCATGACTCTTGTTGAAATTCTAAAAGATGATATGGCACGAATGGAACATGCAAAAAAATCGAGTGGATCACAAACCAAAAATCAGCAAGTAGCTAAGGATGTTTGTCCATCCAAAAATGATAAGAATGCAACACCAATAAAGAAGAATATAGCTAAGCTGAAGGGTGTTTCCATGATAGCTACTCGATCTGAATTGTCTGAACTAGTGACTCATGATTCTCTCTGTTATGCCTTGATTTGCAAAGAGGTCTTCTTTACACTAGACAATCTAATGACCTCCTTGCCTCCTGACATTACAAATCTATTGCATGAGTTCTCTGATGTATTTCCCATAGAGGTACCCCTAGGAATGCCCTCAGTGAGAAAAATCGAACATCAAATTGACTTGATTCCAGGAGCATCAACACCGAACCATGCACCTTACAGGACGAACCCTGAAGAAATAAAGGAAATCTAGCGGCAAGTACAAGACCTGCCTGACAAGGGGTACATAAGTGAGATTCTTAGTCCTTTCATTGTTCTAGTAATTTTGGTTCCTAAGAAAGATGGATCATGGCATATGTGTGATGATTGTAGAACCATTAACAACATAACTATTTGATATCGTCGTCCTATTCCTAGGTTAGATGATATGCTTGATGAACTAAGTGGCTATGTTATGTTCTCCAAGGTGGACTTGCATAGTGGCTACCACCAAATAAGAATGAAATTGGGTGATGAATGGAAAACTGCGTTTTTAAAACCAAATTTGGGTTGTATGAATGGTTGGTGATGCTTTTTGGTGTAACTAATGTGCCTAGTACCTTCATGTGTCTGATGAATGAGGTTTTACGCAGCTTCATCGGACAATTTGTGGTAGTGTACTTCGACGATATTCTCATTTACAGCAAGTCAATAGGAAAACATAAGAAACATTTGCGTGCTATTTTCATTACTTTATGGAATGCACGTTTGTTCGGTAACATCGAGAACTGCATGTTTTGCATGTTTATGTAGGGTATTGAAGTCGATGAGACCAGGATAGAGGCAATCCAGAGTTGGTCGACTCCTAAAATGGTCACACAAGTGAAGAGTTTTCTCGAATTGGTGGGCTTCTATAGAAGATTTGTGCGTGACTTCAGTACTATCGCCGCCCCGATGAATGAACTTACGAAGAAGGGCATCCCTTTCAATGAGGAAAGACCCATGAAAACGCCTTCCATCGGCTGAAGTAGATGTTGACCCATGCACCACTACTCCAACTACCCGATTTCGGTAAGGTTTTTGAGCTTGAGTGTGATGCCAGTGGGATCAGGATCGGCGACATCTTTGTACAAGAAGGTAAGTCGGTCGCCTACTTCAGTGAAAAGTTATCTGGCCCTAGCTTGAACTATTCTACTTATGATAAGGAATTGCATGCCCTAGTTCGGTCATTAAAAACTTGGCAACACTACTTATGGACGAAAGAATTTATCATTCATTGTGATCATGAGTCTTTGAAATGCATTAGAAGTCAAGCTAATTTGAACAAGAGACCTGCTAAATGGGTAGAAATCATTGAATCATTCCCTTACATCATTAAGCATAAAAGGGTAAAGATAATATAATTGTTGATGCCATGTCTCACTGATAGACATTGTTGTCTGAGAAACCAAGTGAGGCTTTCACTGTGGTTCTAGTTTTATAATGAGTGATTGAGAAGGTTGTCTAAATATTTTTTTTGTCTGTGTGAGTCATGGTATGGGTTACATGGAGTTGTGTGTTTTGCTTGTCTCGTGTGTGCATGGTTGAGATACTTGTCAATTGTCGATGGCAGGTGATCAGGGTTAGACAGGGAGTTTAATGCCAGATGGTCGAGGATGCCAGTTGAAGTTGAAAGTAATCTTAGGCGTACACATGGAGATAAGGTAAGACATGAGAGAACAGATGATCGAGACGAAGTGTTGATCAAGTCAGCGAAAGGGAAGCTAGTGCAAGTGACAAGGCGGCTCGAGGGATCGAGAGCGGGAGAGACTTGCTGGTAGTCGAGTTCGTGGACTGACGACACATGTCAAAGATCTGGGAGGCTTTGCCGGTTTTTGCTGAAAACCGTCACATCACAAAATGTTTTTTATTCCAAAAAATAGGAGTTAATTGTTCTGTTTAGTAGTCTATATTAAGTGTAATCTTTTAGTATTTTTTGGAATTTTCAAATTCTGAAAAATATTAAAAGAATAGGGTTAATGATGTAATAAATTAGGAGTATACATTAATGTATTTTTCAAAATTGATAATTCTGAAAATACATTATGGCAATTAGGTAAATACCTAAAACTTTAACCCTAATGGCATTTTAGAGAACACTTTAATGGGCTAGCCTATATAAAGGACCCCATGCCTAAGGGTTAGGGCTGCTTTTTCCCATCAAACCAGAAATTATTTCTTCTCCGTTTCAATTTTATGTTGTTCATTTGCATTCACTATTCATGTTATTCTATAACTTTAATTCAGCAAAGTGTGTTTACTGTTCATCATCAACATACTGCTGTTTATCTTGTCTAAAAGAATACAGTGCAGCGCCTACTTGTTTCGGCTCAATAACTTCCCAGCGCCGCCACGGTATGAACCTATGTTGATTCCTGTTGCTGTTTCGATTTCTTGATCTGTTTTAATCCAGAGATTTGAGTTCGTGAGTATTTACCTTCTTGATTGATTCTTCTGCTTTTCCCTGAACATCATCACATTCGATTTCTCTGTTCTTCATTGTTGCATCTTGTCTGTGCTAAGAGATACTTCTCTGTTCTTAGCCGATTGACATGTATGTGCTAAAAATTCCCATTAATAGCTAAAGCAACAATGATTTGATTACCTCTTGCAATCAGATTCAGCTGAATTTTCATATAGAGATAGTTTCAGGAAACTTATCTTTATCAATCTTCTCAAGTTGTGTGTGTGCAAGAAAACAATTGATTGAAGCTACAATTTTGTTTTCTTGTTGTTTTGTCAAGATAACTTGATGGTTCTCTGAAGTTGTTCTTTCAATTCATAGTCAACATCCTGTTCTGATTCTTGATTCTTCACATCTGGTCTGTAGCTACCATAATCTTTATTACTATGGTTTAAAGCAGTGCTCCTGTTCAAGTTTTCAAGAGGTCTAACATTTGTTCTGAAGGTGCTACCATGATATGTATTTCAATGGTTTAAAGCAGTACTACTTTCATAGTGATCATATCTTCAGTTTTCTATTCATCATCAAATACAGGGAGTCTTGTGATTTAAAGAAATTTGGTTCAAACTTTTGAAAACCTATTTGAATCAGGAATTCACAAGTTCAGTTAATTGCAGAATCACATCTTATATCAGTACCGATCTGCATGCAATTTTGTTGGCAAGATTTCTACTCGAAGTGTTCAAGTGCTTCCATCCTATTTACTGTCATGTGCCAAGAACAATGCTTTCGATTTCACATATTGATCATCAAGTTTTTGGTTATATTCCATCATAAGCACCTGAATCAAGCTTTTCTGGTACACTGGTTCTACAAGAGCTCAAAACACTTTCACCATTACTTGAGTCATCTGTTGGTTATTCATCAGAAGCTCACATTCCAAGTGTTTTGGAACTCGGTACTAATTTGTGTTCAATTTGCTCTGAAGTAGTTTGCATCTTTTGATCTTGATTGAAAAATATGAATACAACCATTTGACACCACTGAATATCATCTACTAGTGTCAGGTTGAAGCACCAATTGATTGATTGCTGTAGAATTTGTCTTTAAACTCAACTCTGAAACTTCTGAACTCCGTCGGAGAACCATCAGTTGACAGTATCCTGTCGGTATTCCATCAGTCGATATAGAGACTCTAAATCGGAGATTCCGTTACTGACAGAATAGATCGGCACTTCATACTCCGATTTATAAAGAAATTTGAATTTGGGTTGATTTTTGTTCTGAATTTGTATTGTGGGTCTCAATGTTTCTTCTGCAATTTTTAGAGAAGCGTTGGGTGTTCTGAACAGACCATCTTATTCACAAAAAATTGTTGAGGCGTCTATTCACCGCCCTCTAGTCGCCTAATCCGATCCCACAATTGATATCAGAGCCGGTTAAATCACAAGTTGACCTTATCTGGTTTGTTATCCATGTGGCGACATGAACAAGAACTTTAAGATTCCGATGTTTGATGGTCGAGATTTTGCCTATTGCAAGGTGCGCATGGAGGCCTATCTACTAAGCCAATGAAGTGCTACATGGGACATTGTTGATTCCCAATATGTGATTCCTGAAACTCGCACCTCATAGACTAAGAAGGAACAATATGATTGTAATAGCAAAGCAAGAAACATATTGTTGACGCATAAATGTTCCCCCGTACTTGGGCTGGTTCGACGTCCAAAAGTATCGTGATGATACCGACGCCGCGTTCCGACTACCCTTAATAGTGATAAGGGATTTGGAGTCACCAAGCAATCAGATAAATAATTAATATTTTAATCCAATTGGCCGAAAAGTACTAGTGATAATGTAAATAGGAATAAAATAGCCAAAATACCTGGAATCGGCCAATTTGGAGGTCGATTCGGAGTTACAGTGGAGATTGGCCCGAAGGGTCCCTAGGGAACCTTCAGCCTCAGGCCCGGTCAGACCATAGGTACAACCTCGGTCGGACTGGGGGGCTGTGAAGGGGCTTCGAGCAATGTCCCGAAGGCTGATGCGAAGTGTTACTCCGGGCGGTCTGATCGGCGGGATATGTCCGGTCGTACCGGCCGTGATACCCCGGTCACACGGGGCGAAGGGATCTCCGAATGTTGGCCTTCGAACGTGCGAAGCTCCAGCGCGCAGGACTTCGGCGATTAGGGCTTCAGAGGGGTCAAGCTTCGGCTTCAGTGTGCACGGTGTGGAGGATCTCGGTCGGACCGGCGGAATGTCGTCGGTCTGACCGACTATTGCCAACAATGGCGTGACGAGGTCCGGTCAGACCTGGGTCTTAACGCCGGTCAGACCGAAGTAATAGATCTGATCTGCTAAACCTCGGTAGCCTTAGCAAATAATCTTCAATCACCTCCAAACTTTGCAGATATGTTTGGGAAGGCAATTGATCTGCAAAAACACCCAAAGATCAAATATAATTCGGCCAACGGGCCGAATTACCAAATATGGCGATAAAAACCAATAAAAGGGATAGCAATCTGTTACGTGGATTAATGAGAGGTCCACAAACGAACCAGCAAGGGTTACCACGATTACGGACGTGGCAGACGGAGCGCTATCAAGAAAACCCATGAAGATGCAAAAATAAAGAAAAGTAAATGCAATTCAAAGCTAGGGCTTTGGATTTTTGAGATTGGAGAGAGCCTTGAATCGGCCTTGCCGCTAGTATTTATAGGGGGTGGGCTGGTGATCCCTAGCTAAGAATATATTAGGATTCGACCAAAATTCGGTTGAGATAAGATCTGGACAAACACAATTCGAATCCACTTCAGATTCACATTCTGAATCCCTGGCCGGTCTAACCGAGTCCATGGGTCCGGTCTAACCGGGCCTAGCCGGTTGGACCGTCCTACTATAGCCGATCAGACCGGCCTTTGCCAGGTTTGGCATATTTTCGGTCAAAAATACCATTTTTCAGTATTTTGCTTAGCTTGACCATAAATGCCATTTTTTGCTATAAACACATGCTCCCCTGCCTTTTAGCAAACTGTGAGCTAAAAGCATGACGGGCCTTGGGCGATACTTTCAATATCATCCTTTTAACACTTTAAGCGTTTTGCCACACACTTGGGAGTACCTTTTCAAATATCTACCATTCAAAGCCCTTCGAAATCGCTCTCCTTGTAAAGACTCATACATATGCATTGCCTGGAGCGATTTCAACTACCTTAAAAGGTCCTTCCCATCTAGACGACCATTTACCAAATTTCGAGCTCTTAGTGCCTAATGGCAAAATCATCTTCCATACTAGGTCGTTGATTTGAAACGATTTTGCTTTGACCTTCTTGTTGTAGGCTCTAGCTACTCTTCTTTTATCTTTCTCTATTGCCTCTACAGCCTTCAACCTCTTATCGGTCACTTCTTCTAAATTATCCTTTAGAAGTGTCTCATATTCATCGACCGATAAGTCATATTGCTTAAGAAACCTAAGTGAGCCAAGATCCACCTCTACCAGTAGAACGACTTCTTGTCCATATACCAACTCATATGGACTGACTTTAGTGGCACCATGCTTTGTAATTCTACTAGCCCATAAAGCTTCGGAAAGCACCTCATGCCACCTATTTGGAAACTCTTCAATCTTCTTCTTGATTAGTTTAATCACACTTTTGTTACTAGACTCGGCCTGAGCATAATACGGGGAAGAGTTTACCAATTTGATCCCACAGTATTCAGCAAAGTCCCTCACTTCTTTATTAACAAACGAAGTACCTTGGACTATAGTGAGAGTTTAGGGAATGTCGAATCTGTGTATAATGTGCTTCAAGATGAAATCAATTACCTCGTTGTGAGTCATGTTCTTGAGCAGCACGACCTCGGTCCACTTGGTGAAGTAATAAGTTGCCATCAATACTAACTGATGCCCTTTTGAAGATGGAGGATGAATTTGGCCGATGAAGTCTAAGCTCCAACCTCGGAACAGCCATGGTTTGATAATAGGATTAAGCATCGATGTAGGTGCTAGCTAAACATTACCAAACTTTTGACAGGCTTCACACCCTCTATAGTACTTAAAACAGTCCTCAGTCATAGTCGGCCAATAAAAACCTGTCCTTTTGAGAATCCAACTTATTTTCAGGGCCGACTGATGAGTACCGCAAATCTCTTCATGGACTTCACCTGCAGCAACTCTAGCTCGATCGGAGTCCAAACACATCAAAAGTACTCCATCGATAGTCCGGCGATACAACACATCATCAAGCAAAACAAATTTGAACGCTTGTCGCCGAACCTTCCGATCAACCTTTTGGTTCGGATTTCTTAAATATTGAACGATTGGGATCCTCAAATCGTCCTTACTGATCAAAGGAGCAATGGCCAAATTCCCACTACTAGAATTGGCCTCTAGATTTTCCATTTGGACCTGCCCCCCGAGTGCTAAACCCTCCTGACAACAGTCGGTCGGACTGGCCATGTTGGCCTAGTTCAACCGGCTATTGCCAGATATCTAGCACGGGTCGGTCTGACTGGCCTTACATGGCCAATCAGACCGGGATTGCATGGGCGGTCTGACTGTGCTCGCACGGCCAGTAAGACCGACAATGTTACTCTCGGGTGACACATTGTCCCCAAGCATGGGCTTTCCTTGTGTATAGAATCTACCTCTCCTAATTTGATAGCATGATGCTTGCTGAGCCAAGTCATTTGCAAGTGAGTTGGCTTCTGTAGACACATGAGAAATTTCAAAATCATCAAAGGTGGCGATTAGGTCTAGACACTTGTCCAATTATCTATTTAATAGACCATTAAAACATTGAGCAAGTTTGGCTACTTGTTGCACAACTAATAAAGAATCACCATATGCACGAACATATTTCACACCCATGGAGTTTAACAATTCTAGACCTAACAATAGGGCTTCATATTCGGCTTGATTATTAGTTGATTGAAATTCTAGACGGGCCGAGGTCTCAAAGTGCATACCATTCGGTGATACGAGGACCACTCCAACACCTTGGCCATTTTTGCAAGTCGAACCATCAAAATAAAGTTTCCATGGTAATACCTCAATTAAAGCGACTTTGCCACTCTAATTGACATCTACATGGTGAACTACTATAAAGTTAGCAACGATCTGGCCTTTCATAGCTCTCAATGGTCCATAAGCCAAATCGTATTCAATCAACGCATATGCCCACTTGCCGATTCTACCACTTAGAATTGGCTTTTGCAACATGTACTTTATGACATCCGTTTGGCAAGTGACGATACATGTGCTAGGGAGAAGATAGTGACGCAATTTGGTGCATGCATAATAAAGCGATAGACACAAATGCTCCACAAACACTTACCTTGTCTTGGCATCTAGAAGCTGACGACTCAAGAAGGTGATGATGTACTCCTTTCCTTCAATGTCTTGAGTCAACACAGCTCCAATCACACTCTCCTCCACTGTAGGACCGAAAGTAGCGACCAGAGGGGGGTGAATGGGCGCCTAAAATTCTTTCGAATCAACGGCCTGCTCCCAACACCCAACGCACCTCAAAAGACTAAGCAGTAGAGTGTGAACAGAAAGCCTAAGTCTAAAAGTATCTTTCCTAGAAACAACAGGTGTCAAAATCAAAGAAACACCAATGCAGTGTTAATAGGCAGATAAACAAAATATTCAAGACATGGCGGATCAAACTTCTCAGTAAAATAATCTAAGTACACATGGAAAGAGATGAGAAGTTACTGTTCAAAATTTGTCTCCTGTTCGGAACTTGGCGAAGCCTGCTTCGCTGTGTCGAAGCCTGCTTCGCAGTGTCGAAGCTTGCTTCGCTGTGTCGAAGCCTGCTTCGGAGTCCCTTGTCGAAGTCTAGCGAAGGTTGTTAATGAAGTGCCAAAGGTATGTTGAGTCTTATCCTAAATCAAGTGTGTTAAGATGCGAAGTATGCTTCGAAGCGAAGTATGACAGTGTCGAGGCTTGCTTCGGACAACGTACTTCGAAGCCTAACCTTTGATCAGAAAACTTCGAACACGATGCATAGAAAAACAACCTTCGAAAGATAAGCGAAGCCAAACACACAACAGCTAGACGAAATCGAAGCCTACACTCAACCTTCGAAGCTAGCTTGGTCGAGGTATGACAACTGAAGTTGAGACCTTCGATCCGAGGGTTAACTTCGAAAGATAAGCTCTGAACTTACACACTGTGACCTTTGAAAATGACAGCAAGAAGGAACTCACGTCGAGTGAAGTCTACTAGAGAGACAAGCTTCGAAGCTAACTTTGAAGCCTATCGAAGTATTGACTTTGAATAGCTCGAGACACAGATCACCTTCGCAAAGACCGGTCGAAGTATGTCAAGCTGACAGAGCACAAAACATACTTCGAAGCTAGAAACACAGTACACAAAGTGAAGTCGAAGTTCAAGCGAAGCCCTCGAGGATGTCAGATCGAAGCCTGCCTCATGGAGCTGAGGGGCTTCGAACAGAGAAGGGGGGCTTCGCCAGAAAACAACCAGAAAAGGCACTCAACCCTGTCTACTTCGATCAAAAAGCTACGCAGAAAAGGCAAGCTAGAGTACTAGTGTATTGTTGCTACAGAGAAGTAGTACTACTTGCAACCAGCAAGAACTAGTACTCCTCATGTGAAGAACAGAAGCAACACAGACAAATCTTCTCAAGAATAAATCAGCTGCGTGCAAACCGAACAAACAGTGCCTTAAATGAAGTGCTGCGCACACACCAACAGGAATAAAATCTTCCAAAAACAGTGAAGAAACAGGATGAACACAGGAATCAAAAACTCAGGCGGCGCACACATGAGCAGGAGAGAGAAAACAGAGAACAAGAATGACCCAATGGATTAAAAAGTGATTTCAGCAAAAGGGTGACCTAACCCTAGTGATTGGGGCCCTATTTATAGGCTGCCCAACACTAGGAATATTCCACCAGCCCCTTGGGGTTTTTTACAGACGCTGAAATAAAGGAAAAGACTAAACTGCCCTTAGGATTTTTTATAGACTCGACTGACTGACTGTGGGCCTAGAGATACAGATGACTTATCCGGAAGCTAAGCCTTCGTAGCGACTACGGCTTCTCTTCTGGACAGTCCGATACAAGATCAGCGGTTGTCAGTTTTGCGCCGAAATTGACAAAGCCTCCACCGACTTTGCACCAGGTACCCGGATTGGGCCGGCCCGATTCCGCAGCTCTCTCAGCCCAGCAATCACTCATCGCCCGTGTACTTGGGTCAATCTTGGTCAACAGCCCAGTGGGTCCTCTGCTGCTCCTAGCCCATGTACCCGGATTGGGCCAACCCGACTTCGCGGCTCTCTCAGCCCGACAGTCACTCGCCGCCCGTGTACCTGAGTCACACACGGACCATGACGCAGCAGATCTCCTTTCTTCTTCTATCCTCTTTGACTATCGTTGACAATGACTCATCACATCTGGAGCCATGAGGCCCATGCTATTCAGCATGGCTCCTCAATCTCCCCCTTGATGAGTGCATTGTCAACACCTCACTTCTTCAGCTCTTCAGTACCTGCAAACAACTATGGAAACACAAAAAAACAAAGCACAAGAAAACAAAGAAGAAGAAAATAAAGTAAAAATTTAACCCTAATGACCAAAAGCCGAACAAAAGCACGAAGCGATCATTGTGGTTAACCAAAGGTAAAAGCTCAAAATGAGTGCGATCTCAGAAGCAACAAGGATGTCAAAAGAGTAAGAAACAAATCCCAGAGAAAGCCAAAACTCCCCCTTGAACTCTTATCCCAAAATTTCTCCCCCTTGTTGACAAGTGAACTCATCAAGCACTCAAAAGAGACACAAACTCCCCATAAAATGCAACTCTCCCTCAAAATATGCAATGAATGCAACTGAGGTGCATGTGGAGTGTAGAAAGCATGCTTCTCAGAGATGATTGACTGCAAGTACAAACATCTAACAAGTATAGCGAAAGACATACTGTCGGAGACTCATGACATGATCAGTGCAACAGATGATATCTAAAGAAAGTCATTTGCACACATTTTTCAGTTTTTGCAAACAAAAGCATCACCACATTTTCCAGTTGACAAGCAAGGTAAAGCATGAGATGCAAAAGCTAACGGATATCTACCAAGATAAGCATTGTCCAAAACAAAGTGCTTCAGCAAACTTGTTATCATTTCAATTTTCAGCCTTTTTCTTTTCTCTTTTTCATTTATGCCAGGGGTTATTTGCATGTCAAACGTTATGCTGACCGACCAAGTCAAGCCTAGGCCAGATCTGGACCATCAGAAGCTTAAGACATTGGTCTTGGCATACACTACATTGTCCTAGTTCATACCGAAGTGCTATGGTACGCAGTCCAGAACAATGCAATGCGACAAAACAAACCCACCTGGATCTTTGCAAGTTATGCATAAAGAGGCATGGAATCTTCATTTTTCTTGATTTTTCATCATTTTTATAGCACATTTCCATGTTTTAAAGCAGAAGGATGTCCAAGTTGCATGTTTGCATCTAAGTGAGGAACTAGCTACAAGGCATGTAACAGATAGCAAAAACAGTCAGCCTACACATGCTAGTTACCAGAAGCAATGGTGATCATTTTTTAAGTTTTAAAGCATAAAAGCCATGCATATGACAGATATCAGACATATCAAGTGAACTGAACCAAAGCATGATCAATGACAAGTATTCAAAAGCATGTACCAGCTAGAATAAGTAAAGCAGTTCAATCATATAATAGAAGCAGCTCTAAAGTGTGATATGTGAATATGCAAGATATGAACACACAAAAAGACTCAAGAAAAGAGTAAAGAAGAAAGAAAACTGACGCAAAATATCCTAGAAAGGATACACAACACCCTAATCCCCTCGTAAATGCTCAAAGGTAGACTGATCTAGGGGTTTGGTGAAAATGTCAGCCAACTGATGATGGGTATCAACATGAACAAGGTCAATGACACCTTTCTCATATTGATCCCGCAGAAAATGAAAGCGCACATCAATGTGTTTGGTTTTTGAATGGAGACACGGGTTTTTCCTACACTGATAGCACTGGTGCTGTCGCAAAACAATGGAACCCTGGTGGGAAAGAACAACCCAAAATCTCGCAGAGTGGAAATCATCCAAACCAACTATGAGCAGCAGCTAGCAGCAGCTACATACTCAGCCTCAGTGGTCGAAAGAGCAACTCCAGATTGCTTTCGAGAAGACCAAGAAACAAGAGACGAACCAAGAAACTGGCAAGTACCGGAAGTCGACTTGCGATCCAACCGACACCCACAAATTCGGCGTCCGAAAAGCTAGATAAATCAAGAGATGATGATGCTGAATAGTAAAGACCAAGATCAGGCGCATAGGTAAGATACCTGAAGATGCGCTTGATAGCCTGCCAATGAGACGCGCGTGGTGAAGACTGAAAACACGCGCAAAGTCCCACGGTGAACTGAATGTCCGGTCTTGTCGCCGTTAAGTACAATAGCGAACCAATCATCCCTCGAAACTCCCTCTCGTTGACCTTGACGCCGCTCTCATCCTTGTCCAGACCCCCAGATGTGCCCATTGGGGTCATCTGCGGCTTCAACTCCCCACCAAAGTCAAATTTCTTAAGCATGTCACGAGTGTACTTACCTTGGTGGATGAAGGTGTCGTCCTTGGTCTGCTTGATCTGGAGCCCTAAGAAGTACTTGAGCTCACCCATGAGGCTCATCTCAAACTCACTGTGCATCTGCTCAGAAAACTTGGACACAAGAGAATTAGTAGTATCGCCAAAAATAATATCGTCCACGTAAATCTGAGAAACTAAGAAATTTGAAGCATCTCTGAGCAAGAAAAGAGTTTTATACACAGAACCCATCACAAAGCCCTTCCCCAAAAAAAACTGCTTTAACCGGTCATACCAAGCCCTAGGGGCTTGCTTCAACACGTATAAAGCTTTTTGCAATTTAAAAACATGTCGAGGAAACTTGGCGTTCTCAAAACCAGGGGCTGCCTAACATAAACTTCCTCCTCTATGAACCCGTTCAGAAAAGCACTCTTAACGTCCATTTGAAAAAGCTTAAAACCCTTTGAAGCGGCAAAAGCTAAGAGAATGCGAATGGACTCAAGACGGGCAACGAGAACGAAAGTTTCTTCAAAGTCAATACCTTCCTTCTGGCAAAAACCCTGGGCAACTAGCCGAGATTTGTTGCGCACCACAACCCCATGTTCACCTTGTTTGCTCTTGAACACCCACTTGGTGCCTATGGGGTTGCATCCTGGTGGTGGCTCAACTAGTGTCCAAACCCGATTA
Organism: Zizania palustris; assembly: GCA_019279435.1. NCBI lineage: Eukaryota > Viridiplantae > Streptophyta > Magnoliopsida > Poales > Poaceae > Zizania > Zizania palustris. Next base: position 4,973,893 of record JAAALK010000283.1, on the reverse strand, counting down.
CGGACAAAATTCTCAAGCTCTTCTTGCATAGCATTAATCCAATTAGAATCAGAAAGAGCATGAGAAACATCTCTGGGCTCAAAAGATGCAACAAAAGAAGATTCAGCAAACACAGCAAGAGAGGTACCAGATGAACGCAAAGTTCTTACAGTCAAATCACCAATGATGAGCTCTGAGGGGTGATCACGCTGAACTGCTCGGGATCCCTGGTGATCTGAAGTCACCTCACCGGAGTCAGCAGCTGGCACCTCTGGACTCGACTGAGGGGGCTCGATTGAAGTGGAAGAAGTGATCAGAGGTCCGCCCTCATCCTCAGTCGAAGTCTCAAAAGGTGTGGGCTCTGCAGGAGGCGCAGAAGGCCCACCCTCATCAGCAGCTGGAGTATCCTCATCTTCCTCGAAGATGGACTCTCCGAGCTCATCATCACCCGAAAGCTCAAAAGAAGAGGTCAGAGAAGGCAAGGACTCATCAAACGAAACCTCACAAGTCTCGACAAGCTGCTGGGAGTCGAGGTTCCAAACTCGGAAGCCTCGAGAATGCAACGCATAGCCAAGAAAAACTCCATCCCAGCAACGAGACTCAAACTTGTCCAAATGCCCTCCCTTCTTGAGCACAAAGCACTTGCAGCCAAATTCTCGCAAGTGGCTCACCTTGGGCTGTCTGCCAAACCGATACTCATACGATGTCTTACCAAGGTGAGCTCTAAGAAAAATGCGGTTGGCCAGATAGCAAGCCGTGTTCATGGCTTCAGCCCAAAAACGCCTAGGAGTCCTGTGCTCATCGAGCATCGTCCTGGCCATCTCGACTAGCGTGCGGTTCTTTCGTTCCACAACGCCATTCTGTGGGGGAGTGTAAGGAGAAGAAAACTGATGGTCAAGACCCTGATCACTACAGAAGCTGACGAACTGAGAATTTTTGAACTTAGAGCCGTTGTCGGAGCGAATTGCTCGCATCCGACCATTGTTCTCATTCTTCAGCTTCAAAATCAGGTCATGAACAAAATGAAAAGTTTCATCCTTAGACTCCAAAAAGAAAACCCATGAGAATCGAGAAAAATCGTCAACAATGACAAGCGCGTGCCACTTCCCACCGACTGAACGAACTCGAGCTGGACCAACAGTGTCCAAATGTAACAACTCGCCCGGATACGAAGTCATCACCTGAGTCACAGGTGAGTGAGAAGCGGCAACCATTTTCCCATGACGATAGGGATGGCAAACTAAATCCTTCTTCATCTTAAGCTTGGGCAATCCTCGGATGAGGTCCATAGAGCTCAATCTGACTAGCAGATCAAAGCTCAAATGACCTAACCTCCTATGCCACTTCCAGAGCTCAGAGGAGGATCCAGCAATCAAACAGCGAGAAGGACCAAAAGAACTAGAGAAGTCAATTCGAAAAACTTTACCAAATGGTAAGATTTGGCAAATCAAAGACCCTCTAGAATCAAACACAGAAGAATTGCCCTTCTTAAAACGCACTTCCAAACCATCCTCAAGAAGTTGCGAAACAGAAATCAAGTCAAAATTCAAATTTTTAACCAAGGCGACATTCTTCAAAGAGAAATGATCTGAAATGCGAATTGAGCCGATGCCACTAACCTTCCCTTGACCACTGTTCCCGAATGTGATGTACTCTTTGGAGCTCGGGGGAGTGAGACTGGAGAACCATCTGCGATGTCCCGTCATGTGGCGGGAGCATCCTGAGTCCATGATCTAAACGTCCTCCAGTCCCCGATCCAGCACAATCAGTGGTCGTAAGGGGAAGCAAATGGTCCGGCACCAGGTTTAGCAAAAGAGCTAAACCAATGTCGAGCCATCTGCTCAAAAGACGGAAAGCGAAAACCATCAAAAGAATTTGGACCAAAATGCGGCTCAAAGTGCGGTCCATGGTTCTTCCTAGAACCTCGGCCACGAGGTCCAGGACTGTAGCCAAAACGGCCTGGAGCTCTGCCGGAACAACCTCCACCAACTGGAGCACGAGCAAGAAAGTCGTCTCCTCTACCACCACCTACACGACGCGGCCTGGCCTCTAGCCTCTCCCCACGTCGAGGAACACACAGTCTACCACCGTGCTGGTAGAACTGCTCCTGACTACCACGAGCTCTCTTTGCTCTCTCAATCCACTTCCTCCTGAAGCAAAACTCGGCAAGATGCCCGTCTCTCTGACAATACTCAGAATGATAGGTGGGCTTCTTGGGATGTGGTTGAGGCTTGGGGTTCTTGGGCTTAGTGGTGTTGGGTGTCATCTTCTTGGGTTGAGAGGGTCCAGGAAGAGAGTCAAGAGAAGTGTGGAGGTGTTTGGGCTTTGGAACCTAGATGGGCTTCTTGGGTGGAGCTTTGGGTTGTTCATGGATTACTCCATCCTTGGGCTGACTAGCCAGGGAAGACTCAGTGGAGTGAGTCTTGGGGTATCTCTGCTCAGGAGTCATTTTACTCCACTCCACTACCCGACTAATGGCACTCTCAAAGTCAGCCTTGGTGTAGGTGTAACCTACCCCAAACCCATCCTGCCTCTTGAACTGCTGGATCATCATGCCGAGCTGTGGCTCTCGAGCACTGATCCAACTCAGGATAGAACGGAGGTAAAAGTTCTCATTCTGAGAATCAGCTAGCTCCTCTCTCAAGGAAGCTAGTACCTCCACCTGAGACAAGCAGGTCTCACACTCGCTATCTACCAGGACAGACTTGTCGGCTTTCAACTTAATCAACTCCATTCTAAGAGACAGACAGTTCTCACAGACAGTGGATGGAACTGACAGTGTCTCAAGCTCTAGCCTAGTCTGCGCCAGCTCAGCTCTCATTCTCTCAAAATCCCCCGACTGCTCATTGCCCTTGGCCTTCAGCTCAGCTAAGACAGCTAGATGAGATGGGCAATCAGCACAGGGCACGACGACATTGGCTTGAGCGTCTTTTAGCTCCATCTAAGCACTCTCAAGCTTAGTGGCTAAAGCGTCCCTCTCATCAACCCTTTCTGTGTACTTGGACTTCAGAGTCGACAAGTCACACAGAAGCACCTCACACTTTGGGCACTCACTGCTATCACCCAAGCAGGGGGAAGAAGATAGACTCTCAATTCTGCCGTTGGCTATGGCAAACTCACTCTCTAACTCATCTATCCTCTTCTTGGCCCCCCTAAGCAGTTTTTCCCGATATTTTAACTCCTGACGATTGCTTTCAAGTAAATCAACAATTTCACGTTCATAAGATGATACCTTTTCGTTGTCGTCGTCGGAGTCATCAGAGGAGCTCTTTTCTTCCTTATCCCCAAGAGCCATTGAGCAGAAGCTCTTGCGGGATCTTCGGCGCTGGTGTGAACGGCTCTTCGGTCTGTCCCCAAAATCCATGAAGCAGAGGAAGAGGAAGAAGACGTGGACCGCTTGGAGTAGCTCTTCTCCATCTCGGCGAAGAAGGCCTTGTCGTGCTTCTTGTTCTCTCGCCGGTAGTCCTTCAGGGCCTTTTTGAAGAATCTAGTCTTCAGCTTGCCCTTGTTGAAGGAAGAGCTGTCATGCTTGCCAGAGTCATGGAAGCCACCACCGGTGCCCTTCTTGTGTCTACTGCGCTTGGGGCAGTCGGCGATGAAGTGTCCTGGATCACCACACTCAAAGCACCCCGATTTTGTGCCGTGTCTTTTGAACATTCTCTTGTCATAAACACGACGCACCCGGTTGTTAAAAAGACACAAATCATCATCTCCCAAAGACTCAAGCTGGTCCTCAGTGATAGACATCAAAGAGAACCCAGCACAGCTCACAGAAGAGGGATCAACAGAAGGTGTAGCAAGGGCCAGGGACTTTGATCCAGAGCCAGTGAGATTTGATCTCAGCTGGATATCAACCTCAGTGGCCTTCAGCTTGCTAAACAACTCAGAAATGGTCAAGGTATCATAAGAAGTACTCTCAACAATAGAGGATACCTTGATCTCCCAGATCTTTGGGTCCAAGGTATGGAGAACCTTGAGCGCCTGCTCATGATCTGAGACTAACTGAGCACCCTCAGCCTTGTTGTCCTGAAGCTTGTTTATGATCGATTGAAAACGACCAAACAATGCTTCAACAGATTCACCCAGCTTTTGTGTGAAGTTCTCATATTCACGCCGGTAGGTCTGATAGAGCCGAGCCTTGACCTGGGATGTCCCCTCATGGTGTGCCTTGAGGGTAGCCCAGATCTCTCTCGCATTGGAGAGATGGCTCACACGCTCAAACTCAGTTGGACCTAGACCAGAAAACAGAATGTTCACAGCTTTACTATTGCTCAGATGCTGGGCAACGATACCAGGAGTACCATGCTCAGCAACTGGCAATACAACAAACGTATCGTGAACGCAAATGTCCCAGATGTCCGAGCCTTGGCTCATAAGATAGGCTCGCATGCGAGTCTTCCAATAGTTATAGCCATAAGCTTCCAAGGACGGGACCTTGCCAGGAGACATCATGATCACTACTAGGGTTTAGAACCGGTTAAGGTATGGAAAAACCCTAACCAGGCTCTGATACCACTTGTAGGACCGAAAGTACCGACCAGAGGGGGGTGAATGGGCGCCTAAAATTCTTTCGAATCAACGGCCTGCTCCCAACACCCAACGCACCTCAAAAGACTAAGCAGCAGAGTGTGAACAGAAAGCCTAAGTCTAAAAGTATCTTGCCTAGAAAAAACAGGTGTCAAAATCAAAGAAACACCAATGCAATGTTAATAGGCAGATAAACAAAATATTCAAGACATGTCGGATCAAACTTCTCAGTAAAATAATCTAAGTACACATGGAAAGAGATGAGAAGTTACTGTTCAAAATCTGTCTCCTGTTCGGAACTTGGCGAAGCCTGCTTCACAGTGTCAAAGCTTGCTTCGCTGTGTCGAAGCCTGCTTCGGAGTCCCTTGTCGAAGTCTAGCGAAGGTTGTTAATGAAGTGCCGAAGGTATGTTGAGTCTTAGCCTAAATCAAGTGTGTTAAGATGCGAAGTATGCTTCGAAGCAAAATATGACAGTGTCGAAGCTTGCTTCGGACACCGTACTTCGAAGCCTAACCTTTGATCAGAAAAATTCGAACACGATGCATAGAAAAACAACCTTCGAAAGATAAGCGAAGCCAAACACACAGCATCTAGATGAAATCGAAGCCTACACTCAACCTTCAAAGCTAGCTTGGTTGAGGTATGACAACCGAAGTTGAGACCTTCGATCCGAGGGTTAACTTCGAAAGACAAGCTCCGAACTTACACACTGTGACCTTCGAAAATGACAGCAAGAAGGAACTCACGTCGAGCGAAGTCTACCAGAGAGACAAGCTTCGAAGCTAACTTCGAAGCCTGTCAAAGTATTGACTTTGAATAGCTCGAGAAACAGATCACCTTCGCAAAGACCGGTCGAAGTATGTCAAGGTGACAGAGCACAAAACATACTTCGAAGCTAGAAACACAGTACACAAAGTAAAGTAAAGTCGAAGTTCAAGCGAAGCCCTCGAGGATGTCAGATCGAAGCCTGCCTCATGGAGCTGAGGGGCTTCGAACAGAGAAGGGGGGCTTTGCCAGAAAACAGCCAGAAAAGGCACTCAACCCTGTCTACTTCGATTAAAAAGCTACGCAGAAAAGGCAAGATAGAGTACTAGTGTACTGTTGCTACAGAGAAGTAGTACTACTTGCAACCAGCAAGAACTAGTACTCCTCATGTGAAGAACAGAAGGAACAGAGATAAATCTTCTCAAGAATAAATTAGCTGCGTGCAAACCGAACAAACAGTGCCTTAAATGAAGTGCTGCGCATACACCAACATGAATAAAATCTTCCAAAAACAGTGAAGAAATAGGATGAACACAGGAATCAAAAACTCTGGCGGCGCACACATGAGTAGGAGAGAGAAAACAGAGAACAAGAATGACCCAATGGATTAAAAAGTGATTTCAGCAAAAGGGTGACCTAACCCTAGTGATTGGGGCCCTATTTATAGGCTGCCCAACACTAGGAATATTCCACCAGCCCCTTAGGGTTTTTTACAGACGCTGAAATAAAGGAAAAGACTAAACTGCCCTTAGGATTTTTTACAGACTCGACTGACTGACTGTGGGCCTAGAGATACAGATGACTTATCCGGAAGCTAAGCTTTCGTAGCGACTATGGCTTCTCTTCTGGACAGTCCGATACAAGATCAGCGGTTGTCAGTTTTGCGCCGAAACTGACAAAGCCTCCACCGACTTTGCACCAGGTACCCGGATTGGGTCGGCCCGATTCCACAGCTCTCTCAGCCCGGCAATCACTCACCGCCCGTGTACCTTGGTCAATCCTGGTCAACAGCCCAGTGGGTCCTCTGCTGCTCCTAGCCCATGTACCCGGATTGGGCCAGCCCGACTTCATGGCTCTCTCAGCCCGACAGTCGCTCGCTTCCCGTGTACCTGAGTCACACACGGCCCATGATGCAGCTGATCTCCTTTCTTCTTCTGTCCTCTTTGACTATCGTTGACAATGACTCATCACATCTGGAGCCATGAGGCCCACGCTTTTCAGCATGGCTCCTCATCCACAATGATATAAAGCTGAAATGGAATCCCGGCCTTCGGCGCCCTTACTACCGGCAGCGTCGATAAGCACTCTTTGATTCTCTCAAAGGCGCTTTGCCGACTTGGCCCCCAAGTGAACTCGACTTCATTTTTTAACCGGAGTATCGGGACAAAAGCATCAATTTTGCTGGACAAGTTAGATATTAAGTGTCGCAAATAATTAACCTTAACTAGCAGTTTCTGCACATCTTTCTTACACGCCGGTGCTAAACATCCTCTAATTTTCTCAAGCCTCTTAGGATCGATTTCAATGCCTCTTTCATGGATCATGAATCCCAAGAACTTGTCCACCGACACGCCAAAAGCACACTTGAGTGGGTTCATTTTTAAATCATATTGGCGCATTCTTTCAAAAGCAACTCTCAAATAGGCTAGATGGTTCCCCATAGCATCCGATTTGACCACAACATCATCTATGTAAACCTCTAACATAACCCCTAGCAAGTCATGAAAGATTAAGTTCATGGCACGTTGATATGTGGCGCCAACATTCTTTAAACCAAAGGTCATTATGACCCACTCGAACAAGCCGACAAAACCGGGGCAGTGAAAGGCCATTCTTAAAACGTCCTCTTCGGCCATAAAGATTTGATTATAACCAGCGTTGCCATCAAGAAAACTTAGTAACTTTTGCCCCAAGGCATCGTTGATCAACATGTCAGCTATTGGCATGGGATAATCGTCTTTCAGAGTGGCCTTTTTCAAATCCCTGAAGTCGACGCAGACGCGGATATTGCCACTCTCCTTCTTCTCGACAGGCATGATGTTAGCGACCCATTCTGCGTATCTGCATGGCCTAATAAAACCTACCGTTAATAGACGTTCAACTTCCTCTTTAACTCGGTCATAGATGGCCGAATTGAAGCGGCGCGGCGGCTGTTTATAAGGCCTAAATTCGGGTTTGATAGGAAGTCGATGCTTAACAAGCTCTCGGCTTAATTCGGGCATCTCGCTGTAGTCCCATGCAAAGTAATCAACGTATGATCGAAGCAACTTTATTACTTTGGTCTTTATATCACTACTCAAATTCTGATTTACAAATGTCGGCCTTGGAACACTACCATATCTTATGTCTATTTGTTCCAAAGGATCGGCCAACGAGAAGCCTTGACCTAATTTTTCTACTTCGCTAAAATATTCAATGGCTTCGGCAATACCATCTTGAGAAGACCGATATTGCTCTACACGAGATTTTAGCTAATCAAGATTAGCGCTAGACATTCTACTACCTTAAACACAACTGAGCCACACCGGTCGGCTTTACAGACATAGGAACGAACCTTCCCTTGGATACACTAACAAAGTCGTAATTCGAGAGGTCCCGCCCCGACAAGCATTCTATCTCATCATGGGTGGCGTCACTGGATGCATCGGCCAAGCTAACACGGGCCGATGCATCGGCGTGTACTATCTCGACTTCGTCGCCATCCCATTGTATTAGGTGTTGGTGCAAGGTAGACGGCACACACTGGTTTGCATGGATCCAATCACGCCCAAGCAATACATTATAATTACCTTGCACGTCGACGACGAAGAAGGCGGTAGGTAGCTTCTTGTTCCCTACTGTCAGCTCTAGAGACAGCACGCCTTTGGCCTCTGTCATGTCACTGTTGAAGCTATTGAGGGTAACATTGGTCTTCTTCAGGTCGTCGTCATCTTTGCCGACCTTCCTTAGAAGGGAGTACAACATTAGGTTCACGGTGGCACCACCATCGATGAGCATCCTTGACATTAGCTTTCCATCAATGTGTCCCCTTATGTATAGATGCCTCAGGTGACGACTCGTATCTCCTGGCTTCTGGAACACGGTGTCCCACGGGCCGAGGTCTAGCTGTGCGACCCCGGCCTCCTCCTGTAGTGGAGCGAACTCGAAAGGTAGCATGACGATGTCAACGTCCATCACCTAAGGAGCGGGCCCCTTAGAGATGGGTGTGTAGTCGTCGTCTGATTGGCCTGGGTCTCCAGACTTTCTTCACCGTGGGCCGAGGATGGATTTCTTTAAAAAGTGTGTCCCGCACCTCCTCGGCCTTCTCTTCTCATATCTCTTGTGCCCGCAAGCGTTGCAACCTCCTCTTTTGTGACTTGGACATCCCTAAGGGTGCCCACGATGGCTGAGGACGGGTGCTGGGTGCCACAGTCTTGCTTCTAGCATTTTGGTCGAACGGGACTTGTCCGGGTTGGCCTCGAACGTTTTGTGCTTGCCGTAAGAAGTCCTCTACTCCTGGTCGGTCGGACCAGCTATGGTGGGACGGTTGGACTGGCCTGTGCTGAAAATAGCTGTAAGGCCGGTCGGACCAGCCGTAGTAGGCCGGTTAGACCGGGTTTCGGTCGGGGCTTTGGCCGGGCTCGGTGATGTATATTTGTGCTATCCTACCGGGGCACCCTTCGGGATTGGGACCTCCTGGGATCCCACCCTGATGACTATGGTCTCTGGGGCATATTCACGTTCATCCCCTCTAGCACCTTCTTACGAGGTCCGGTTCTGAGGTACTACGGACAGGCGATGAATAATACTCTCATCCTGCACCGGACCTCGTACCTTCCATTCGGAAACACTAGAAGGAATGTGAGCATTAGTATCTAGACACTGCCCAGAGTTCTCTAGCGGCAGAGGCCAAGTCGGAGCCATCATCCAGCTGTAGGGTGGCAGCATCAGAGGCTCTAGCGGCTTTGCCCACTGGGTGCTAAACCCATTGGCCTGTTGGAAACTCAGCCATGTCGAAGGTACCTCGGACCAGACCAACGAAGGGTCCTGCCAGGCCGGAGGTAAGCTAGCCCATGGCGGAGACGGGTCCGGCCACTAGAGGCCGAATCCATCCAGAGGCTGTAATCCACTAGGAGGGGATGGCTCCAGCCACTGAGGTCCGAATCCTCTCGAAGGTTGGAACCCATTCGGAGGAGGTAGGTTCGGACACTGAGGTTCGAACCCTCCCAGAAGCTGGGGCCAAGCCAGAGGAGGGTTCGGCCACTGAGGTCCAAACCCTGCTGGAGGCTAGGACCAACCCGAAGGGGGGTTCAGCCACTGAGGTCCGAACTCAACCCTCGTGGGGCTCGGTCTTCTAAGGGGGTTCGCCCGTCCTAGAGCCCGTGGTCGAACACTCCTCCTCTCGGACCTTCGCTGGTGCTTGTCTAAGAGCATCTTGTATGTCACCTTCGGCCTTCTGTGGTGCCTGTTCGAAGATGGTGGTTTAACATTCTCTTTCCACACTCCTACCCCTGGATTCCTTGGTATGAGTGTGCGTGTGCAAGCGTCTCCTACAACGACCGCTTTCTCTTTAGTCGATTCAGCCTATTCTAGCCAAATTAATACCTTCTTCCCCTCGAGCTCAATGTTGTTCATGGGAAAGGGGTCTCTGTCCAATTTCATTTTTGGGTTTGCTTCTATTTTCAATCGTCCTTCTTCTATGGCCGATTTAACCTGCCGACGAAAAACATTGCAATCATTAGTGTGGTGAGAATGTGAATCATGCCACTTACAGTAGGGACGTTTCTTCAATTCGTCAGCGGATGGCATGACTTGCCCTTTCGGCAGTCATAGAAGCTGATTTTTTAATAGAAAATCAAATATTTTATCACACTTAGTTACATCGAATGAATATCTAACTTCATTAGGCCGACTCTTAGAGGGAGACAGCCGCAATTCGGAGCAGGTGATGGGTTTAGACTTCGCGCTCCAAGTCCATTCAGCCATGTATGTATCGGCCGAATATTCTTCCTCTTCGGATTCTCCCTCGTCAGAGTGCTCCATCGTGTGGATTTCAGCTCTTAGTTTATTAAAAGTCTTAACAAATTTTCTATCCTTTCCTCGGCCTTCCTGGACGAGAGCCTGTTGTAAGACTTGGCTAACGTCTAGAAGATTCTGATTATCCATTTGTTCCTTAATTTCTGCCCATAGGCCATTAAATGTGAGGTCTGCCAGGTCTCTTTCTGATATGTTTAGGCTAAAACATTTATTCCTAGTGTCTCTAAAGCGCTTGACGTATTCAGAAACACTTTCGCTAGATTTTTGTTTAATCGCCATGAGGTGTGATAGCCTAAGCTCGGTCTCGCCTATGTACAAATAATCATGAAACTTTTTCTCTAGCTGAGCCCATGTCTGAACGAAGTTTGGCGGGAGCGCCGAAAACCAAGTGAATGCGGTACCGGATAATGATAGGGAAAATAACCTGAGTTTCAATGCATCCGACCCGCTAGATTCACCACATTGTGCTAGAAATTGACTAATGTGCTCTAATGTGGATTTACTACCCTCGCCGTCAAATTTAGTGAAGTCCGGGACTCTATAACCGTGAGGGTATGGAATGGTATCAAAGTGGTCGGGATATGGTTTTCGATAAACCCTAGCTCTATCCCGAGGTGTAAAGCCGGTGCATTCCCTAAATAACACGTGAATAGGTTCCTCAATATCGTCGTGGTCTACTTCTTGTGCGCATCTTTCATGTGGTGGCGGGATACATGGTGGTATATCGGCATGCTCTGGCCTATGCTGCGGTGTGGGAGTGTGCAGAGCGAGCAGTGGCGGTAGAGCTAGCGTGGGCGCAGGCGGTGGCGCTGCATGATAAGCTGGGTTTTCCTGGCTATAAGCGTAGTTATGTGTCTTGGCTGTGGATGATGTAGCCGGAAACATGATAGTTTTTCCAGTATTGTCGTCCATTCTACTATAAATGTGCTGAGTTGGCGGAATACTAGTGATTGGTGTCGGTGAATTGGCCTCAGTAAAGACGAATCTTCTAAATATTGCTGCCACTTGTGAGAACTACGGGTTCTAGTTTGTTGGCTATCGAGGTGCTAACCGCCTGATCAATATACGCAGCTATCCTACGGTCAACTTGTGAAGAAAATAAAGGGATGATGAGAGGCGTACCTAAGTTAGGTTGAGGATGTCGTGCATGATGAAGCCCGAGCGTGTCTTTATGCAATCCCTGAGCATCAGCTCTTCGAGTTCCTTCTTCTTCGCTTCAATCTTTGCTCGGTCTTCCTTAGATATGTCTACCATGGTGGGCGTCATAATGTTGCGGTCGTCGATGTACACACCCCCCATAGTGCTCATCGGCGATGTAGTGGATGTAGATGTAGTAGAGGTACTCGTTGTCGATGTAGAGGTAGTATTCATGATTGGCGTTGTCCCCAGCGGAGTCACCAGAAAGTGTGTTGACGCAGAAATGCGCCCCCACACTTGGGTCGGTTCGACGTCCAAAAGTATCGTGATGATACCGACGCCACGTTTTGGCTACCCTAAATAGTGATAAGGGATTTGGAGTCACCAGGCAATAAGATAAATAATTAATATTTTAATCCAATTGGTCGAAAAGTACTAGTGATAATGTAAACAGGAATAAAATAGCCAAAATACCTAGAATCGGCCAATTCAGAGGCTGATTCGGAGTTACATCGGAGATTTGCCCGAATGTTCCCTAGGGCACCTTCATCCTCAGGCCCGGTCAGACCGAAGGTACAACCTCGGTCGGACTGGGGGCCTACGAAGGGGCTTCGGGTGATGTCCCGAAGGCTGATGCGAAGTGTTACTCCGGGTGGTCTGATCGGTGGGATATGTCCGGTCGGACCAGCCGTGATACCCCGGTCACACCGTGCGAAGGGATCTCCGAATGTTGGCCTAAGAACATGCGAAGCTCCAGCACGCGGGACTTCAGCGATTAGGGCTTCAATGGGCTCGGGCTTCGGCTTTAGCGTGTGCGGTGCGGGGGGTCCTGGTCAGACCGGCGGAATGTCGTCGGTCTGATCGGCTGTTGCCAACAACGGCGTGACGAGGTCCGGTCAGACCGGGGTCTCAACGCCCATCGGACCGAAGTAACAGATCCGATCTGCTAAACCTCGATAGCCTTAGCAAATAATCTTCAATTACCTCCAAACTTTGCAGAGATGTTTAGGAAGGCAATTGATCTGCAAAAACACCCAAAGATCAAATACAATTCGGCCAAGGGGCCAAATTACCAAATATGGTGATAAAAACTAATAAAAGGGATAGCAATCCGTTACGTGGATTAACGTGAGGTTCACAAGCGAACCAGTAAGGGTTACTATGATTACGGACATGACAGACAGAGGGCTTTCAAGCAAACCCACGAAGATGCGAAAATTAAGAAAAGTAAATGTGTTTCAAAGCTAGGGCTTTGGATTTTTGTGATTGGAGAGAGCCTTGAATCGGCCTTGCCCCTAGTATTTATAGGGGGTGGGCTGGTGATCCATGGCTAAAAATACAGTAGGATTTGACCAAAATTCGGTTGAGATAAGATCTGGACAAACACAATTCGAATCCACTTCGGATTCACATTCTGAATCCCTGGACGGTCTGACCGAGCCCATGGGTCTAGTCTGATCAGGCCTGGCCAGTTGGACCGGCCTACTATAGCCGGTCAGACTGGCCTTTGCCAGGTTTGGCATATTTTTGGTCAAAAATACCATTTTTTATTATTTTTCTTAGCTTGACCATTAATGCCATTTTTTCTATAAACACATATTGTTCATCAGTATGAGTCGCAATGAGTTTGATTGGGTCCAGCTCCTACGAACTGCACGTGGGATTTGGAAAACTTTGAAAACTTTTCATGATGGCACTACTCAGATTAAGGCTAGGCGACAAAGCATATATAATCAGAAATATCAAATGTTTGTGCAAGGCCCCGGTGAATCTGTGGACAAAAAGAGTAGCCAGAGTATTTGTGGCCGCCCTCAGCGACATCGACAATACTTCAAGTGAGGAGCCAAACTCCTATGAAGAAGATCCATCCAAAAATGAAGAAAAGAAGGAGAAGACAAAAGACTTCACTGGCCTTTGCTTCATGGCCGACAACATACATAGCAGCGATGAGCTAGACTCATCTGAGGTAAGTCTATCCCATGACCAACTTCTTGTTCAAAATGATGAATTACATGATGCTATCATCTCTCAGGATAGACTAATTAAACTTGCTGCTAAAGAACGAAAGGAACTAAAATTCAAACTCGAATCTCTTTCTACTGAACTTGTCTTGCTGAAGTCTAAGTCTAAAAATGTTGAATGTGAGTCTTGTATTGTTGTTATGAATGAACTTGCTCAACTGCATATGATTCATGCTCAAAATCTTGAAAAACTTGAAATTGTTCAGAAACAACTTTTGAAGGTGGAGTCTAGTCCTTGTGTCATCAATGAATTAATGAATTGTTCTTTACTTGTTGAAAGCATTAATTTGAGGGATAAGCATGTTGATGAACTTAAGACTAGATTGGAGAGTGCTGAGTGTTCTAAGGATGTGCAACTGGCATGTTCCACCTGCATCACCCTTAAGGACCAACTCAACTTCGTGGGAGAGCAAGTCAAAAAACTTAAGTGTGAGAATGATTATCTTCTTTCCATGGTGGATAAGTGTACCGAAGGGAAGGGTAAAATGGATTTGCTTTTGGCTAAAACAAAAATGTGTGCTGACAGGGCAGGGTTAGCTCTAGGGTTGGGTTATGAGAGAACTACACCAAAAACTCTGAGAAAAACTGTGTTCACTCCACCTACTACCCTTGAGAAAGAGAGAGCCCAGTTAGACACCACTCAAAAAGCCAAGAATCTTACCCAACCTACAAAGAAAATCATTCCACCACCAAAGACATACTCCAAGCAAAAACCTAGAAAAACTGTGAGGTTTGCACCTAAAACTTATGTACCTACTCACAAGAAAGTTTATCATAGCTCTTGTTGTCAGCTGTTGATAGCAAAAAATGGCATTAATGGCTAGTTTGTCAAAATATCAATTTTGGTGATTAGGGCCGAAAGTGCACATGTCCAGGGTCTGTCCGAAGCCCTACAGGGTCGAAGTCCATTGAGCTATGGACTCTGAAAGCCTCTAGCCAGCCCATGGGCTTCGGCCAGGAAGCCTTCGGAGGCCCACGCTACCGAAGTTTCGACCCGAGAAGCAAGCCTCGACAGGCCTGGTCGAAGCCCACGCTACCGAAGCTTCGGCCCGAGGAGCAAGCCTCGACAGGCCTGGCTGAAGCCCACGTTACCGAAGCTTCGACCCGAGGAGCAGGCCTCGACGGGCCTGGCCAATGCCCACGTCAGCAAAGATAGAATTGGATGCGCTTCCAGCTCAATCTTTATCTCTATCTAGCCGGATTAATAGCAGATTAGATTAGGAATTAAACCCCTATAAATAGAGAGGCAAGGCCGGCGTGAGAGCCCCCCCAACTCAAACCAAACCAAAGCCCATGCTTTGATCGTATTTACTTTACCTTTATTTTCCTGTACCTCTTTGTGGGTTTGCCTGGAAGCCCTCCGCCGGCCACTACGGAATAGTGGTAATCCTTGTTACTTCGCTTGTGAAGTATCTGTTAATCTACATAATAGATTGTTATTGCCTTATTACTTCGCCTGTGAAGTATCCGCTAATCTGCGTAATAGATTGCTACCTTCGCTACTAGTGCAACACTTAGCAAAATTCGGTCCTCAGGCTGAATTGGTACTTCGCCCTCTTCTGTTGCAGGTTCGCACAATCGGAGCCACTTCGTCGGAGGTGTCCGTAGCTGAGAGATCGGTTTCAGAGGTGAGAAACCAAGTGCTGGTTTCGGTGTTTGTGATGAGTGATTGACAGGCTTTTTACCCTCTGTTCGAAGGGTACCTCCGAAGGGTGTTCGGAGGTGGTACCTCTGAAGTGTGTTCGGAGGTGGTCTCACTGAAGTGTGTTCGGTGTTTGCTTGCTGCAGCTGTTGCAGCGGAGTGTGCTTGTCGGAGGGGTCCGACAGTATACGATGACTGGGTGTGTACCGAAGGGTTCGGTACTTTGGGCAGTACACCGGAGTGTGTACCGGAGGCTACTAACCCGGAGAGGTCTCCGGAGTACTGGATACACTTGTCTGCTTGTCTGTGGTGCGCAGGGACTTCGGAGGCGACGGACGAACGTAGCAGGTGAACCTGGGTCAAGCGGGAGGCTTGATGCCAGGGGAGCGGGGAGCTCCGTCACGGTGGCTGCGAAGGTGGTCCGGGTCGGTCCTCGGGTCGAGGCGTGCCAGGTGAAGGCAGAGAGTGCGGAGCGTGGCTCCGGCTGAAGGTACTCCGAGACAAAGTCCTCGGAGGTGAGGCACTTCGAAGGTACTCCGAATGGAGTGACTTCGGAGTTGGTTGGAACAAGTCCTCTGCGGAGGCAAGGAGTTCGAAGTGTGCTCCGGAGGGAGACATTCGAAGGTACCCGACGGAGGTCTCAGAAGTCGAGGCGCATCGAAGGCATGGTCCGGGTGAGGCTCGTCGAGGAGTGTGCTCGGGGAGAGGCACTGCGACGAAGGGCTCATGGACTGCTTCATGCGGAGGCCTTGGACGAAGGAGGGACTTCGAAGGGTGGTACTCCGAAGGTGGGGCTTCGGAGGGTGGAAGGCTTCGGAGCAAGGCTAGCTCCGGAGCAAGGTTGACTTGAGGTGCTTCGGCCTGCATGGCTTCGGTACATGGACTGACGGAGTTCGAGCTGGGTGAAGCTGCGAAGCCGTGGTGATCCACCCCAGAGGTGTTGGTGCGAAGGCCCAAGGGCTTTGACGGCTTCGGCTCAAAACCGTCACTGTATCGAAGGCCATCTTCGGCGAAGCGAAGGCCACCAGGCTCAAGGCTTCTCGCCGAAGCTACCGCACCCTCGCGTGCGAAGGGAGGTTCCAGAAAGTCAAAGACTGCAAAGGCTGACACTGTCTGTTCTGTAAAAGGCTGACACTGTCCCCTCTGCAAAGCTGACAGAGAAGCCTCCAGAATAAAGGTGGACTACCTTTTGTACCCCTTAGTTCTGTAGAGTCAAATCTTTTGTAAACCCTAGGGGTAGAGTAGTCACTTCCTTTGGGTGAACTGTGGGCTATAAATATGGGGGCTCGGTAGGTAACATTTAACACTTTGAGCATTTACTGTTGAGCTCCTGTAGCCACATACCTCGCTGTATTCATCCAGAGTTCAATTCATTTTGTGTTCCTTGTTCAAGCGGCGAAGCCCTGCTTCTTTGTGCTTTTTGCTTGAGCTCGCGTTACATACCTCGCTTGTCTTAGTGCACCGAAGCCTGTCTAGGCGAAGGGTGTTTTGTGCGAAGTGTGTTTTTCAGTGTGCTGTCGCTCTGTGTAACTTGAGGCCAGACCTCACAGCTTACTAGCGTAGCCCTGATCGAGGCCCGTTTTGCTTCTTGTGTCGAAGCCCTTAGCGTAGTCTGTTTGTGTGCGTGTAGACCTTTGTGTACGAAGCCCAGCACTGGTTGCTGCCAAGTACTTGGTCGAAGTCCTCAGAGGGCTGTCCACTCTTGCGAAGGGTGAAGTGCGAAGCCTGCTCGAAGCACCCCGTGTGCGGAGCCTGCACTGACTTAGCAGAGTAGATTTCCGAGGGTTGTAAGTGGAGCGAAGTCTTCTTGGCTTCGAACTTTTGTCCTTGCGAAGCCTGTGTTCGGAGCTGTCGAAGTACCTCCGAACCAGACCTTCGAAGGTAGTGTTCGAAGCCTGTTCCGCAGAAGATAGAACTGAAATCGAAGGCTAGTTTTTAGCCCGAAATTTTAAAAGCTCCCATTCACCCCCCCTCTGGTCGCCGTTTCTGGTCCAACAATTGGTATCAGAGCAGGTTAAGATCACCAGTTGACCTTAACCGGTTTTGTGATCTGTTGGCGACATGGATAGAGGCAGTAAAATTCCTCTGTTCGATGGGACAGATTTTGCATACTGGAAGGTGCGCATGGAGGCTTACTTGTTAAGCCAAGGAAATGCAATTTGGGAGATTGTGGACTCACAATACTCCATCCCTGAGACTCGCACCTCTCAAACAGACAAAGATCAGTATAATGCCAACTCCAAGGCTAGGAACATACTGTTCATCGGTTTGAGTAGAAGTGAGTTCGATAGGGTGCAACACCTTAGGACTGCTAGGGAGATTTGGGCAACGCTCACTGTCTTTCATGAGGGCTCTACTCAGATTAAGGCCAGGCGCCAAAGCACCTACAATCAACAGTATCAGCTGTTTGTGCAGGCACCTGGTGAATCTATAGATGCCATGTTTTCTCGTTTTGACGCGATAGTGAGTAACTTGCGATCCAACGGGACGCTTGCTTACAGTGATCACGATAGGGCTATCAAGCTTCTCTATGCTCTTGACCGTAGCATATGGGAAGTAAAGATATCCAGCATTGAGGAGTCCACAGGCTATGACACCTTGACCTGTGATGAACTCTTTAGCAAGCTGAAGTCCACAGAGATTGCCAAGGCATCTCTTGCAGTGCACAGAAGCTCTTTGCCACAGCCATTGGCATTGGTTTCTAGCACTAGCCGTGGCACCACTGCAGAACCAAGCACATCTGGTACTTGTGTTTTTGCAGATGGTTTTGCTTTGTCCTCTCTGGTCTCCGTCACAAAGGAGCAGGTGGACACTCTAGCTGATGATGAGCTTGCTCTCATTGCCCGGAGGTTCACCCGTTTTCATCATGAGAGACGGGATCAGAGGAGAAGTGGTTTTGGTGGTTGTTTTGAATGCGGTGACACTTCTCACATCAAGGCTAATTGCCCTAAGCTCAAAAAGAGAGATGAGAGTGAGCGCCCCAAATACCACAAAAAGGAGAGGAAGCCTTTTGTGAAGGGCAAGCGCGGCAAGATGGCTAAGAAAGTAGCCAAGGCCGCCTCCAGAGCCTTTGTTGCTGCTCTCAGCGACATTGACACGTCCTCAACTGAGGAGTCAAGCTCTGAGGAGGAGGAGTCCCCAAGGAAGGAGGACAAGAAGGACAAGAAGGGACGTGACTTCACCGGCCTTTGCTTCATGGCCGACAGCGATCACAGCGGCGATGAGCTTGACTCATCTGAGGTAAACCTGTCATCTGACCAGCTACTAATTAAATTAGATGAGCTGAATGAGGTAGTGCTTGGTCAGGATAGATTACTTGTGCAAGCCGCTAGAGAAAGAAAAGACCTTAGACTTAGGCTAGAAAATGTTTCTACTGAATATGCCATGCTTAAGTCTAAGTTTAATGATGCTGAATGTGAGTCTTGTTCGGTTGTCATGAGTGAGCTTGCTCAGTTGCGTTCTGTTCATGCTCAAACTCTTTCTGAGCTTGAGACTGCACAGAAGCAGCTTTTGGAGGTGGATTCTAGACCTCATGATATTATTGATTGCATGAACTGCTCTTTATTACGCGATAGCATTAATTTACGTGATAAGCATGTTCATAATTTAGAGGCTAGATTGGAGAGGGCCGGTAGTTCTAAGGATGTGCAGCCTGTGTGTGACACTTGCATCACCCTTAAGGACCAGCTAGGCACTGCTAGAGAGCGAGCTGAGAACCTCATGTCTGAAAATGAGTACCTTCTTTCTGTGGTTAATAAATGCACTGAGGGAAAGGGTAGGATAGATTTGCTCTTGGCCAAGACCAAGTTGTGTGCTGACAGAGCCGGGGTAGCTCTAGGTTTGGGTTTTGAGAGGATACCTTCAGCCAGTAAGTCCAAAACTGTTTTTACCTCTCCCACCACCCTAGAGAAAGAGAGAGCTCTGTTGGACACCCCATCAGCCAAAAAGCCTACCCATCCACCAAAGAAAACCACACCTCCTACCAAGAAAAATCCTCCCAAGAAAACCACTCAGAAGAAACCCAAGGAGCCTGTGAGAGTTGCTCCTGTGACCCATGAGAGTGCCCCTAGGAGAGTGTTCCATTGTTCTTATTGTCAGCGGGCGAGTCACTTGGTTGGGTTCTGTTTTCGTCGCGTCAAGGATGAGCGACGTGCACAGGCGATGAGTTATCAGGACATGCATTACCCATCTTTAGGTATGCATGAGTCTGATATGTACTATCGTCCTGCTTTTGAGGCTCCTCGTGCTTCTCGGAGAGGTTTTGCTCCTCGAGGTCTTTACCATGTTCCATATGGTGGTAGACCTCAGGCTAGCAGATTTGTACCTCGTCAGAGTAGGAGACCTCGACATGTTGTTCGTTTACAGCATGTAGGTAGACCTCGCACTTTGCATCATTATGATTATTATGTGCGTAGACCGTCTGCTTTTACTGTGCCTACTACTTGTGTCACTCAGTGCTGGATGCCTCGTCATTATTTCACTCACCCCAGCACTGAGCGATCGAGGCATTCTTATCGTGTGTAGGCGACAGGTCGAGGCTTGGAGGGCACGTGGATCATGGACTCCGGTTGTTCGCGTCACATGACCGGAGATGCAGCTTGGTTCTCCAGCCTCACCACAACCAAGCAAAGGGAACATATCACCTTCGGAAACAATCGAAGGAGTAGAGTGAAAGGTAAAGGTGTGGTAAGAATTAATTCGAACTTCACTCTCAAAGATGTTGCTTTGGTTGAAAATCTGGGATACAATTTGTTGTCTGTATCTCAGTTGCTTGATGAGGGCTTCGAAGTGCGATTTCATCGTGATACTTCGCAAGTGCTCAATTCTGATGGCGTTGTGGTGTGTAAGATCTTTAGAGTTGGGAGAGTTTTTGGAGCTGATTTTTCAGAGTCGTCTGGTTCTTCTCATTGTCTTGTTGCACATTCGACTTCT
The DNA here is from genome assembly GCA_019279435.1 of Zizania palustris. Taxonomy (NCBI): domain Eukaryota; kingdom Viridiplantae; phylum Streptophyta; class Magnoliopsida; order Poales; family Poaceae; genus Zizania; species Zizania palustris. The sequence goes on along the minus strand of JAAALK010000283.1, from coordinate 4,953,874 downwards.
GAGCTTTGGAAGTGGCATAGGAGACTAGGGCATATGAGCTTTGAGTTGCTCGCTCGTCTGAGCGCCCTAGGCCTGATCCGAGGATTGCCCAAGCTCAAGTTTGAGAAGAATTTAGTTTGCGCTCCGTGTCGACATGGAAAAATGATTGCCGCTTCGCATTCGCCAGTCACCACTGTGATGACTGAACAGCCCGGAGAACTTCTCCACATGGACACTGTAGGTCCTTCTCGGGTTAGTTCCTTAGGCGGCAAGTGGTATGTTTTAGTAATTGTCGACGATTTCTCTCGCTACTCTTGGGTCTTCTTTCTTGCCAGCAAGGATGAAGTGTTTTCACACTTTCGGAGCTTGGCTTTGAGACTTTTTACTGAACTCCCTGGTGCATTGAAATTCATTCGAAGTGATAATGGCACTGAGTTCAAAAATAGTCTCTTTGTTGACTTTTGCATGGAGCATGGCATAGAACATCAATTCTCTGCTCCACGGGTTCCTCAACAGAATGGTGTTGTTGAGAGGAAGAACCGCACTTTGGTTGAGATGGCTAGGACGATGCTGGATGAGCATAGGACTCCTAGAAAATTCTGGGCTGAGGCCATGAACACTGCTTGTTACATCTCAAACCAAATATTCTTGCGCTCAATTTTAAATTTGACATCTTATGAGCTGCGTTTTGGGAGACAGCCCAAGGTTACTCATCTTCGAGTTTTTGGCTGTCGATGCTTTATCCTAAAACGTGGTAACCTGGATAAATTTGAGTCGCGATCTTCTGACGGGATCTTTTTGGGTTATACTACACATGGTCATTCTTATCGTGTTTATAACTTGGAAACTAACACTGTCATCGAGTCATGTGATGTGACTTTTGATGAATCAACCCCCTCTGTTAGTTCTGCTTTTGAACAGGCCAATGAACACGACATGGAACAGACATTATTCGAAGAGGAAGATTCCGGAGAATTCGAGGATGAACCCCTACTTCCCTCGACATCAACCCCCGAAGCTGACCCCGCTTCTACTACTTCGGCACGAGGTCCCGAAGCGACTACCTCAACATCGGTCATCTTGGACCACTCCAACGCACAAGTTGAGGGGGAGACTGCATCCCGCCGCGAGGCTCCACACCATGTTCAAAGGATGCATCCTCCCGGGCAGATCATTGGTGAGATTGATCAAAGGGTAACTCGTTCTCATGCCCATTACACTAATGCTGCTTTTGTTGCTTCTTTCGAGCCCTTAGATGTTTGTCATGCACTTTCTGATTCTAGTTGGATCAATGCCATGCATGAGGAACTTGAAAATTTTGAGAGAAACCAAGTCTGGACTTTAGTTGATCCTCCACCAAATGTTCATTTCATTGGAACAAAATGGATTTTCAAAAATAAACAAGGGGAGGATGGGACAATTGTTAGAAACAAGGCTAGACTTGTAGCTCAGGGATTTTCTCAACTAGAAGGGATTGATTTTACTGAAACTTTTGCACCTGTTGCTCGCCTTGAGGCCATTAGGATTTTGCTTGCCTTTGCGACATCCCGGGGATTCAAACTCTATCAAATGGATGTCAAAAGTGCTTTTCTTAATGGCTTCATAGGTGAAGATGTTTATGTAAAACAACCCCCTGGTTTTGAAAATCCCAAGTACCCACATAAAGTCCTTAAACTTCATAAGGCTCTTTATGGACTCAAGCAGGCCCCTCGGGCTTGGTATAATAGACTTAAGTCTTTTCTGCTTGAGCGAGGGTATTTGATGGGCTCTGTTGATAAAACTTTGTTTACTCTCAAGCATGGCAAAGATTTCCTCCTAGTACAGATTTATGTGGATGATATCATCTTTGGTGGCTCTTCTCATGCTTTGGTTGCCGAGTTTGCAGATACCATGAGCAGGGAATTTGAAATGTCAATGATGGGTGAACTCACCTTTTTCCTTGGTTTGCAAATCAAACAAAGCAAACAAGGTACTTTTGTCCACCAGACAAAGTACACCAAGGACCTGCTCAAGAAGTTCGACATGTCCGATGCGAAGCCCCTCGCCACTCCAATGGCTACATCTGTAGCATTGGACCCTGACGAAGATGGAGAAGCCGTAGATCAGAAGGAGTTCCGGAGCATGATCGGCTCCCTCCTCTACTTGACTGCCACGAGGCCGGACATACACTTCGCAGTGTGTCTGTGCGCTCGTTTTCAGGCTTCACCACGAGCTTCGCACCGCCAAGCGGTAAAGCGCATCTTAAGGTATCTCAAACACACCCTTGAATTTGGCATATGGTATTCAGCATCTTCATCTTTATGTCTTCGAGGTTATTCCGATGCGGATTTTGCTGGGTGTAGAATTGATAGGAAGAGTACCTCTGGTACTTGTCATTTTCTGGGTACTTCACTGGTTTGCTGGTCTTCCCGCAAATAGTCTAGTGTTGCACAATCGACGGCTGAGGCCGAATATGTTGCTGCAGCTAGCTGTTGCTCTCAGATTTTGTGGATGACTTCCACTTTGCAGGATTTCGGGTTAGATTATAAGAGTGTTCCACTTTTTTGTGATAACACTAGTGCTATTTATATTGCAAACAACCCGGTTCAGCACTCCAGAACCAAACACATTGATGTACGGTATCACTTTCTCAGAGATCACAATGAGAAGGGTGATATTGAACTTCAATATGTTGATACCCAACACCAGCTTGCCGACATTTTTACAAAACCCCTTGATGCTTCTCGTTTTGCTTACTTGCGTGGGGAACTTGGCATTTGTCACCCTTACGGCATTTTGTGAGGGGGAGCTGTTTTAGATGGATGTGCCTTTGCTAAGTGTGCTGAAATTGCATTTACATCTTTTGCACTTATATGCCTGCTTTTAATTCATGAAATCATGTCAGCTCAGCTCTTTTTAATTTATCCAAAACATTCATGTGTGTTGGCGTAAAAGATTACGCTAACAGGTTTCTGTAGAAAAGAAACTAACAAACGAAGTGTTTGCGAAGTAAACTGTTCTAAGCCTCCGAAAGGATAATAACTTAGAATAGTTCGAAAGTGTGTATTGATTCACTTGTAATCGGTCCCTATTACAGGGTGAAATGGGGGGTATTTATAGGCCTAAACATTAAGGAAAAGACCTATTTACCCCTCTATTACAACCGACATTAAGGAAACTATTTGGTTTCCTTAATAGGGCTAAAATGGTAAAAGACTAATCTAATAGGATAGAAGATAAGTCTTCCATCTTAGCTGGCAGAAAAGATCTTGAAGGGCTTTGGTTCGAAGACATACTTCGAATTAAAGCCTGCCTTCGGGCTTCGAACCAGGTTCCAAGCCACCTTCGAAGATGACCTTCGGACAATCTTCGAACTGGTTGGCTGTCTTCATGCTGCTTTGGCAATAACCCCGAAGATGAGATATTTTCCCCCAACAGTAGCCCCTCGAATACGCTTCTCCGTTCGACCTGTAACGTTAGGAGAGCAGTATACGGAAAGAAAAGATAACCAATCATAGGGGTTATTGATTTTTGCTTTATCTCCAAAATACATGAAGATATGAACTTCGAACCAGTCATAAGGTAATTACTTTTCGAACTATCTTAGAACTGACTCAGGAAGTTCGAAAGTCTTTTTAGACTTAGAAAATATAGCCGTTAGTTTCTGTTTCTAACGGAGTTATACGAAGCGTTATTTTCGGAGGAAAATAACAGGCGGGAATGCGAAAAGGCAGAGCCCAAACGGTAACAAACGGAAAGTTAGACTATAAATAAAGAAATCCAGAACTTACTCGATTACCTTTTCACTGCTTGCTCCCAGTCAAAAGCCTTTTGAGCCCTTTGAGTTCTTGAGTCCTAGCTTTCGAGTTCTAGAGTCCTAGTCCCCACTCTCTCAGATCGATCCAGTCATTGCGATGGCGAAGACCAAAGGCTCTGCACCTCCTTCGACCTTGGCTCGTCAACAAGCGGCTGCGGCAGCGGCAGCGGCAACAATGACGGCGACGCCTTCGATGCAGGCGACAACTTCCATGGCGGCAAAGGGAAAAAATCCCCAAATCGCCGATGATCAAGGTCTGTGCCCTCCATCGACCAAATATCTGGACCAATCCTTTGAATTAGGATCTTCAACCTGCAAAAGAGAGTCCCTGGCAATGGCAGTAGGAGGAAATATAGGTGCGGGAGTTATGATTCGAAAACCAGGGAAAGAAGCAATCCCATCACCAAGACCCGGAGAAGTCGTAGTGTTCGAAGCTTTTTTCGAAGCAGGCTTGGGCCTCCCTGCTGTAGATTTCTTGGCTGAAGTCCTCGACTTGTTTCATGTAACCCTCCCCCAGCTGTCTCCGAATGCTGTAGCTAGATTAGCTATCTTCGAGTGGGCTCTGAGAGCCGAAGGTTGTGAGGGGAGGGCTGAAATCTTCGCAGCATTGCACAGAGCAACTTGTCAGCCGAAGACCTTCATAGGCTCCGGAGGTGAAAAAGTAGTGGTTGCCTTCGGAAGCATCAATTTTAGGCTTCGAGATGAATACGCTCTGCGATTCCCTGCTAAGGCCATCAATGCTAGATGGTATACTGATTGGGTGCTGAAATGGTTCTATGCCGAAGTCGGGGCAAGCAATCCTCTGGCCGGACCTCTTAGAGAAATCCAGTTCCGAAAAGAAGCTTTGGTGCGTCCTGACGAAGGCCAATTCGAAGCCCGTCTGAACTTGCTTGAAAAAGTTAGCCGAAGACTCAGTATGCGGGACTTGGCCGAAGAGTTCATCGGTCTTCAAATTCCTCCGTTGATGGCTGACTGGCCTATTATCTTCGAAGATGATTCCGAAGGTGGTCTTCGCAGAATTAACTTGACTTCAAGTCCTACAGGTAACTTCGAAAACAACATGCATTAAACATATTTACTTCGAAGAAAAACTGACTTGAATTATTTATTTTGTAGAATCTTCAGCCCCTGTTACTTCAGAACAGATTATAAGGGCTTCGGAAAAAATCTTGGGTGCTCCAACTCCGACCGAAAAAGAGTGGCGAATTAAGCTGGTTGGGAGTTGGGAAAGATTTAACAGAGTATGGGGAATGCTGAAACTCACTCCTCCCCCTCTGATGGATTGGGCGCCTTTGGAGAAAGGGCCTCAAAAAAGGAAAGCCGAAGCTGGAACTTCAAGTTCAGCAAAAACTCCTGTGAAGAGGGTGGCTCGGAAGCCGAAGAACCTCGCACCTTTAGATCCTTTACCTTCGAGCTCCAGAGCTTCGGTTTCCGATTCCCAAGAAGAAGTGGAAAGGTTACTTGTGCGCCTAATGGAAGAGAATGAAACTCAAAGGGCAGCACAAACCGGAGTTCCTGCGAACGTACCGGAGTCTGGAGAAAATGTTGATCAACCAAGGACTTCGGTAGTTCAAGAAGATGTAGCTCAGGACGAAGTTCCTGTGGATGAAAGTGGGATTGAAGTCACTATGGCTTCGATTCCCGAAGAAGCAGCGAGGACTACCCAGGACGATGCTCCTGTAGTCCATGATTCAACGGCTGATTCAGATGAAGAATTAGCTTTCGATCCACCAATCAGTCCGACAACGACTCCTCCACGGACTACCGAAGGTGGACTTCGAAGAACTTCTGTATTTATTTGAATTTTTATACTATGTATAATACTTTTGATTACTTTGCAGAACCCACTCCTATGGAAGAAGTCCGTCAGGAGGAAATAATTCCTGAACCTTCGACGACTTCGGAGCCAGCCCCAAGAGTTACTCAAAAGGGGCCTGGAAGAGGCAAAAGACAAATAGAGCCCTTGCCTGCTATAAGCTCCGAATCAACTCCGTCTGATTCAACAGACGAGAGCCAATCTTCCAGGGAGGCTCAAACTCCAGTGGCTCCGAAGGCCGCAGGCCAAAGCTCCGGTCCTTCATTGAACGAAGATGACCAAGAGGCAATAAGCATGCTCCCCTTGCTGGCTCCTTTCTTAGGGCAAACAACTGGTCTTCGGACTTTGCTCGAACCTTTGGATCGAGCTAGTCGTGAGATAGGGGAGACCGAATTAGTGGCCATCCTGCGCAAGGCTGACAGGACGGAGCTTAATGCCATTATTGAACGTACAGCTTATCAGGTATGAAACAACTGCAAATTATTATAGAATTTATCTTCGAATGAATATTTACTTTGATTTTTACTTTGGCAGCAAACTGTCTTGGCCCGAGCTGCAAGTCTATGCAATGACGAAGAAATCGCTCGGCTTCGGGAAGAAAATAGCACTCTTCGAAGGAATTTTAACATCTCTGAAAGTCGAGTGACTCAAATGGACAATATAATATTAACAGAGCGAAGGGCCAGGCAAAGCTTGGAAGCTGTAAAGAAGGAGCTCGAAGCGGAAAGGATTGTGCTTCGAGCAGAAGTTGACAAACTGCGGGCGGAGCATGCTACTGCAGGGTCTAGGCTCGTCCGGCTTGAAGAGGAAGCTAGCCAATTGTTGACACAGAAAAACACTTTGACCACTGAGAATGCTAGGCTTTCTGGGGTTTTGGACGAAGTTACTTCGGCGAAGGATGCACTGAATGAAGATAAGTTGAAGTCTGAGAAGGTGGCTGCGGAGGTTATGAATCAGTTGTTAGAAGTCCTGGAGTACTTCGGTACTACCGGAATTCTTCCTTCTGATGATAATATCAGCCTTCTGCGCCGGTTGAAAAGGATCCAAGGGGTGGCGAAGCAGATGAAGACAGCGGGCATTAGATACGGAGAACTTTCCGGACATGTGTCTGCTGTTGGTCTACTTCGCTATTACGAGGATTTGGGCCGATCAATAACTCCGGACGCAGGAAGAGGTCCAATCACCTTCGACGACGACCGACTTCTCAAACCTTCTGAAGGTGTAGCTGCTGCTTGGCGGGCCTTCCAAACTTCGTGGAGAGCCGAAGGTCGATCTGCGATCAAGGCTTGGATTGATGAAGGCCAATGCCAGAAGAATGTTCGGAGCCAAGCTTCGAGCAGCCAACCTCCTTCAAACCCACAGGTTTAGGAATGTTTTAGGATTTTTAACCATGTAAAACTTTGTGCTTGTAAACATTTATCAATGAAAATCTTGTTTGTCATATTTTTAGGCTTTGCCTCTTATGGAAGATATCGAAGTGTTAGAGCTTAACAGCGAACTTCGCTCACTGTGGAACACCTTCGAACTTCTAAAGAGTTATAAGCGTCCTCGATTCCTTATCCCTCGAGATGACTCCGGCGTTATTGCGCCCGAAGTATTCAAAGACGTATTGTCTTATATTAAAGAGGAAGATAAAGAGATCGACGCAAACACCTCGTCTTCTGAAGACACTAATTGGTCCGAAGACGAAGGTGAAGCCCAAAATAAAAGATCTGAAGATCTTAGAAGCTGGGAGAGAAGCCCCGAGCGGCTTCGAACTTGGGCCGAGCTTCAACAAGAACAGAAGGATTTTAGAGCTTCGAAGGGGAGGAAGAGAGTTAAACGTAAAGTTCTTAGAACTTCCGATGTTGGAACTAGTCGTTCCACCCCTAGCTCTCGGGACCGAAGAGGTCTCCGATTCCTTCTTGGTATAGATACCAATTTTTCATAATGTAATCTGTAAACACATTTGTTTCAATAATGAATGCCGATTTAAAATTGTCTCCATATTACTAGCCCCTCTTTGGGTATAAGCAACTTCGAACTGTATTCAAAGATGGTTATGCACAAAGAAAAAACTTCGGAGCACAATTTTTTCTTGGGGGTTCGGAGCCCCTCTGTCATTTAAAGATCTTTTGAAATCTTATGAAATATCTTCGACTATTTGTAGTCAGAAAAAATGGTAACTTGGTACCTTTATTTGCTTTACGAAAGAGATCAATTAAGATAACTTTGAGGACACTTTAGTGTCTTAAGAAATTTGTCACTTTGGACGCATATGAACAGGCATTCGAAGCTTATGGCTTAAATGCTGTTTTGCTTTAGCCACCTTCGGCTGTTTTTTGCAGAAATCTACCAGCCGGAGCTTGGATTTCGCAGAAATTGTAGCCACCTTCGGCTATTTTTTGCAGAAGTCTACCAGCCGGAGCTTGGACTTCGCAGAATTTGGCCACTTGGGCTCTTTTTTGCAGAAGTCTACCAGCCGGAGCTTGGACTTCGCAGAATTTGGCCACTTGGGCTCTTTTTTGCAGAAGTCTACCAGCCGGAGCTTGGACTTCGCAGAATTTGGCCACCTTCGGCTCTTTTTACGGAAGTCTGACAAGCTGCAGCTTGGACTCCGCAGATTTTGGCCACCTTCGGCTCTTTTTACGGAAGTCTACCAGCCGAAGCTTGGACTCCGTAGAATGTGGTATTGGCTCTTTTACGGATGCCTACAAGGTATTAGCTTGGGCTCTGTTGGGGGAAAATATCTCATCTTCGGGGTTATTGCCAAAGCATCATGAAGACAGCCAACCAGTTCGAAGATTGTCCGAAGGCCATCTTCGAAGGTGCTTGGAGCCTGGTTCGAAGCCCGAAGGCAGGCATTGGTTCGAAGTATGTCTTCGAACCAAAGCCCTTCAGGATCTTTTCTGCCAGCTAAGATGGAAGACTTATCTTCTATCCTATTAGATTAGTCTTTTACCATTTTAGCCCTATTAAGGAAACTGAATAGTTTCCTTAATGTCGGTTGTAATAAAGGGGTAAATAGGTCTTTTCCTTAATGTTCAGGCCTATAAATACCCCCCATTTCATCCTGTAATAAGGACCGATTACAAGTGATTCAATACACACTTTCGAACTATTCTAAGCTATTATCCTTTCGGAGGCTTAGAACAGTTTGCTTCGCAAACACTTCGTTTGTTAGTTTCTTTTCTACAGAAACCTGTTAGCGTAATCTTTACGCCAACAGTTGGCGCCGTCCGTGGGGAACTTAGTCCAAAAAACTTCGTTCTCTACCAACCTCTTGCATCATGCCTCCTAAGCGGAGCGCACCTCGCAATCCCACTCGGAGGTCCTCTCGGATCTCCGGAGAGATACCCTTCGACACAGTCGAAGTCGGAGGGTCTTCGACTATCCCTCCACCTCAAACTCCGCAAGGGGCTTCTATCCCTCGAGGATACGAAACCTCTCCACCAACTCCTTCTACACTCCGACCGCCCGGAGTCACTCTGCCACCCTCCATTCCGATTCGAACTGATCATACCAGTTCTCAAGACCCGGAAGGTCCTTCCGGAGGAGATGAAGATAGCCTTGGAGACATGGCCACTCAAATGGCCAATCTTCAAGCCGAGGTAGCGAGGTGGCGACAGGAGGCTGCGAACAGGCTTCGCCCTCAAGCCACCCCAGCTATCCCCGAAGTGCACGAAGACGACGATCTTGATTATCCCGAAGCCCCGGAGAATGCTTCTTACGACAGTGAATCTCCGTTGCATCCCGAGCTTCAGAAGGTTCGCTTCGATCCGAAGTTCAAAGCTTCGAAGCTTTGCAAGTATACCGGAGACGAAGATCCCAGTGAGTTTGCGCGTTCTTATGCCCTAGCAATTGAGGCTAGTGGCGGAGACAGAGAAACTATGGCAAAGTGCTTCCCGTTGGCTCTTCAAGGAGTGGCGTTGAGATGGTTCTGGTCTTTAAAGCCAGGATCAATCGCTTCGTGGTCACAGTTGAAGAGGAAGTTTATAAGTAACTTTCAGGGCACCTTCGTGCCCCCCATGTCGACAGGAAGCCTTTTCCAAGTGAAACAGCTCCCCGGAGAAACATTGAGGCAGTACTTCAAGCGCTTCGCTCACACGAAGTCGCAAATTCGGGGGCTGTCCACATCCTCGGTGGTTGATGCGGCTCGGGAAGGCGTCAGTCATAAAGGCCTTCTGGATAAATTGCATCGGAAGAGCATCACCACAGTATCACAGTTGATGTCGTACTTCGAGGAGTACTCGAAGTCGGAAGAAGGTTGGCTTCGGAGGACTACTGCTACTTCGACAGTGTTGACAGAAGTTAAAGCAGAAGCGAAGACTTCGGCTCAGCCGCAAGAACCAGTCCCCGAGGTGCAGCATGATAGAAGAAGAGGGCAAAAAGCACCCTCGTTCTGAGGTCTTAAACATTGCACCCCCGCAGAAGTTTACACCAAGAGCTCCACAGTCTGCGGGGAACAAGTCCAGCGGTTGGAGGCCGCCAGGGAAAACGGCTGGCAAGGGCCAGACCCTTTTTTGCTGTATTCATGGAGAGAATCGAAGCCATGCAACTGACACCTGCAAGGCTATTCTTACCCTTCGGGGAGAATACTTGGAGAGAACTTCGGGTCGAGGTAGTACCGACCGAAGTCCAGCAGCAGCAGTGCGCTCGGAGCCGGTTCAGGCTGTGGCGCGGATAGAAAATTTTGATGCTGCAAGGCATCCTCCGGTGGCCAATGTTATGCCACCTCCGAAGCAAGAAGAAGGGCAAGATAGAGGGAAGAGAGTAGTTCTCCCTATCTCCGGAGGAGGTACTCTCGGAAGCATGTCCAAGAGACAGCGAAGAGAGTACGTTCGAGAAGTAGGCCACATTGGGACTTCGTCATCTGCAGCTGCAATGCCGGAGTGGTCTCATGTTCCAATATTTTTCTCTGCGGAGGATGCAGCTGGTATCAAGTTCCCGCATGCAGATCCATTGGTTATTACTGCTGATATTGCAGGAACAGAAGTCCGAAGGGTGCTAATTGACGGAGGTAGCTCGGCAGATATCATATTTGTGCAAGCCTTCGATCAGTTATGCATTTCCCGGAAGCATCTCCTCCCAGCGGCTCGTCCTCTGCAAGGCTTCGCAGGACCTCCGCTAGATGCACTTGGCCAGATAGGCCTGGAAGTAACCTTCGGAGAAGGTTTACTAGCCCGAACTGAGGAAGTTATCTTTGATGTGGTAGATGCCCCGTATGCTTATAATGTTATCTTTGGGCGAGGCATGTTGAATCAGTTCGGAGCTGTGGCGCATCACAACTACTTATGCATGAAGATGCCCACACAGTCAGGAGTTTTGACAATCTTCGGAGATCAAGCCATAGCTCGGAGGGCAGAATATGGTCATGGTCCTCCTCTTGATCCGAGGCAAGTAAACAATGTCCAAGATAATGGAGAAATTTTTTCAGCCTCCTCCGAAGCTTCGAAGAAGTCATTTCCAAGACCAAGTCCCGAAGGAGAGATTGCAACGAAGGTCATTGTCAAAGATGGTAAAAAATACACTTTTCAATTTGGTAAAGATTTACCTCCCGAAGTTGCAACTTCCTTGGAAAAGGTCGTAGAAGAAAATTTGGATGTCTTCGCTTGGTCTGACGAAGATATCACCGGAGTCGATCGGGATATTATTGAGCACAGCTTGCTTGTAAACCCGAAGGCCCGGCCTGTTCGACAAGGGCTCCGGAAGATGTCCGCAGAGAGAGCTGCTCTAGCTAAGGACGAAGTTGAGAAACTGTTGAAGGCTGGGATTATCAGAGAAGTGGCCCATACAGAGTGGTTAGCCAACCCAGTCTTCGTCAGGAAGAAGTCCTCCGGAAAGTGGCGCATGTGCATTGATTTCACATCTTTGAATAAAGCGTGCCCACGTGACCCCTACCCCATGCCCCGAATTGATCAACTAGTTGACTCCACTGCAGGTTCGGAGTTACTAAGCTTCCTCGACGCGTATTCCGGTTATCATCAAATATGGTTGAAGCGCGAAGATGAAATCAAGACGAGCTTTGTAACTCCTTCGGGAGTCTTCTGCTATGTAAGAATGCCCTTCGGCCTAAGAAATG